>VDFB02259260.1:0-49743 GCA_007258455.2 Sequoia sempervirens
CAATCACCTAACCTAAATTTTAATACTACTATTGCTAAGGAAAAGTGTAGAGGAATAACATAAAAATGAACCTACTTCCTACTAAGGTGATGCACCAAATTTCTACTAGACCTATGTTGTTGTTTTTTTACACAAATGATCATATACTTAGCTATTTTTTACATAACAAAAATGTTTCACATACTTTTGACATCATTTTTTTATAAGGGGGCTTCAATTTTCATAGTTCTAAGAAGGAAAGTATAGTTTTTCACAACTATTGACTAATCCTATTCATTGAACAACTTATAATCTGCATAATTTTTTTTTGTCTAAACATGCTAAAAGAGAAATATTTAAGGATTTTACAAATAAAATTACATAGATATTCATCAATCAATATAGACACACAAATAAACATTTTTGAAGAAGGTAAAACTCTAAATTTTATCGCTCAAAAGGTTATATTATAGTTCATGTCTAAAACTACTTGAATAGATGGAGATTTACATTGATCTTTAGTCTCAATGATTGGTTTTTTTAGTACAAGGATATAGTTTTACAAGAGAGAAAAAATTTCAAGCTACACTGTTGTCTAAAAAATGATAAATTTAAACTCAAGTAAATCTAGGCATCCATCTTTTCATTACATGAGTTTCCCTAACATCTAGAAACTTTTCACAATGGATAGATGACATCTTTTGGCTTGTTGACTTTGTCAAAGCTTCTCTTGGGTGCCCAACTACTGCTCCACCTTCTACTTCTACATACCTAATCCATGATGGTTTTTGTTGAAGAATCCTTTGTTTTCTTTGAATTTCTTTAAGAAGACCCCCTTTGATAGGTTGTTAGATGTCTATAAGTGTGTATGACTTGATCAACTTCCTCCTAGATACCCTCAACTATTGTCCAAGTCACCCAAAATTCCCTATATGATTGCAACTATTCATAACTTTCTATTACATCCTCATAACTACTATAACCCCCTTTACATGCTTTTAGGACATGTGTGAAAGGATTGAAGCATTCTATGGGCATGGGATATATTCTAGGGAATTTTTTTTTGACACATTTCATTATCATCAATAATGCCTTTATCTTCACATCTTCAACCATTACAGGTTTAATTCACTAACAACCTATAGCTACCTCAAATAGTTAAACATATTTATATATAGGTATGAACTTCATGGAACTTTTGTCTATTATCAACATCATAAGGATTTTCATTCATCTTTACTATGTTCTTTATCATTAAGGTTCAATAAGGTGTTCTTATGAATGTCCTTCCAATGTGGAACCAATATCATACACTTGATCATGATTTGATTATATTCATTTGAATGTCATATGAATCTTCTCTAATGTACAGGCCTATAGAGCAATATTAGACTTCCCTTCTATTCTTTGAATGTACTTTACATGATCGAGACCTTCCTCATTATCCAATATTCTATGGAAATATATCATCTCTTTTGCTGGTCTATAAAAATCTATAATTTTCTCATGCTATTAGGTTACCTTGGCTACCCTGCAAGTTCTCTTATGACATTTCCATCTCTATAATTTACCATCCTTCTTCAAGATAATGACACCTTCTCGTAGGGAAATAATAGACTTCAAGGACACAATATAATTGTAATTAATACAAAGAGTACCAAAAACACACTATTTTCCATAGTCCCACTTATAGGATTTTTACACTTCTTGTGTTCATGCATTCTAAATTTTTTCCTTTAGTCTTGTCCATTTTTGAACTTCTATGGTATAGGAGTGTACTACCTCTCAATGTTTTTTTAGGTCTTTAAAATACCCTTTAAAGATTTTATTTTCCTCTTTTGTTATCCTATGACTTGCAACACTTGCAACCTTGGTGTGAATAAATGGCATTATAATTAGAAGTTCCTTTCTCTTTGTCATCTTTGAACTAAGCTCTTATTTCTGATAATGACTATCATGCCCATTTTGGTATTTGGATTATACTAACCTTAAAATTATCCTTTTGTGTATCTCCATGCAATTTCATGTCACACACCTTCTAGGTCTCTATCGATATCTTTCAAAGAGAATTTTGTCATTGACATTGTGATGTCTTGTTTTTCATATTCATATAAATTTAACTTGCTCCTTTGGTGATTGTCTCTAAATTTATCTTCACTTACAACATTTTTTATTCTTAGGCTAAAAACATGATTTATCATTGGTTTGGTTAGTGTTATTTTTGTCTTCATTATAGATTTTCACCAAACATTTGGAATTAAGGGCTTTCTCAATTATGACTCCTTTGTCAATAATTTTATCAAAAGATGAGACACAATGGACATGTAAATCAAAGGTCATTTCTAGGTATGGTCCATGGAAAGAAACTAACAAGAATCCTCTAGCATTGGAGAAATAAAGTAAATCTTCCACCATTTCATTGTTTGGAATTGCAAAGTTTGAGCATTGAGAGTTCGTATTCTATAATATATGTTTACAAATTTATTAACCATAAAAAATGTTAGGAGAAGGTGACATTTATCTTGCAATCTTAAGTAATTTTCATGTATCTCCATGTTTATTTGAAGGTGTAATCGCATGCCCAGGGACATGATTTAGAAATTATTTTTTTGTAATTATTTATGACATGTTGTAATTACACTCATATAGGAGGTACACAGTCAACAATGACAGGGATAAAGTATAATGAAGGAATATTCTATTTGGGTGTCCAATTTGGGAGTGGGCCATAACAGGACTTCCATTTTTATGCATGTTGTCATATGTCATTTAAATGTCTCCCAAATTTTGGCACCTAGGTTTGCATTTTGTGCATGTTAACCATCGAAATCATTTGATGAGTTATGAAGCACTTAGGTTTGACCATTTTTTATTGGCTATGGATTGGGCCCATGTGAAGATATATTATTTTTTACTAAGTTTATAGGATGTCCTCTAAGGGGGTGTATGACTTTGGAGATGGTTTTTTCCTCTTTTTTTTAGAATCCATGGTATTTTTCTCACACCAGCTCTTCTATAAATTGTTGCCTTGGGTTAGTAGAATGTATCATTGTTTGTAGGTATCGAAGTGTTGTCAGATCAAGAAACAAGAGTGATAAAAGTGAATGTATTTTAATATTTCTATTGAAGATAATACATGCTTAGCCTCTCTTTTTGGTGGATTTTTTCTACAAGGTTTTCTCCATGTAAATCATGTGTTGTGAGATGTTCTTATTGTGTTGTTGATTTGCATAATTCTTTATTATTTCTATTTAATGGTAAGTAATTTTCATTTTATTGATTTTTATTTTCATCTAAGATAGGTTTATTAAGCCTATTAAAGCGGTTATTGTCTACATGACAAAGAAGATGAATATCTCAATGGTTTTCTATATTAAGGAAACTTATTTTTTAGATTTGCATACAATCACATATTTTCATAGTCAAAGCCTTGACTCTCATCAAATTTATAATTGGATTAGAGATAAAAGTTTCCAAAAAATATCTAAAATCTAGTGTCAAAGCTTAAGGTGTTTCCATGATTTACATTTTCTTGCATGTGCATGTATGTGAGTTGCATGTACTTGCTTAAAATTGCATGTTTCTTGAATTTTCTTGTATGTGAAGGATTCATGGTAATTTGGTTATGAGTATTTCTTATGTTATGATTTCTTTGCATGGTAATCTTGTGGGAATATGTTAAAAGAAATTATAGGATTTGTTGGAGGCTTGTCAACTACAATGGATGTTTTATGTGTTAACATTGTTTTTCAAATTGTGAGAATGGAAGCCATGAAATATTACTTTCAGATGGATATTGTCAATGGGATCTATGGTGGAATTTTGAAGCTCGTGGGTGTTCCCCTTGGAGTTGAACATGTGTTTGCTTCTTGCATAGTGGTGATTTGGAGCTCTTGTTTGGAAATATGCCACTCTTCTCTTGTATGGTGGTTATGTTCCTATTTCTTGTGGTCATGTGTAGTCAAAGGGTATGCATGTTTGTTGTGTGCTTTTATCCCCCTAGTCACATGTGAAAACATCTTTTTGGACTATAATATGGAGTGCTTTTTTGCAAGAATGGAAAGATTGAAGGTGTTGTCATTGATGTCAACTAGTCAATTGGTTATCAACTAATTGATGTTGTCATTAGTGTCATGGATAGAGGTTATTGGTTGCATATGTTGAGGATATTGAGAAAATTGTAATGAAGACATACTACAAGTGTTTAGTGGGTGCTTTGGGTTTTGCTCTATATTTTCTCCTATATTTTTTTGGTTCAAATATGTTGATCTTGGTTGTTGGAAGCTGCTATATCCTGATTTTTAGCTATTGATTCATTGTACAGTGTGATTTGTGTTCACTAGTTGTGAACTGTAGTTTTCTATGTTTCTGGTTGAGGTCTAGAAGAAATGTTGTTGGTCTGGATTTCTCTTTGATGAAGTCTTATGACTTACGGTTCTACAGTTGAGTTGTTTTGATTGTATTGAAGATAGTTTCGGTGTCTGGAAAGTTCGTGCTTAATTGATCAATGTGTTTTGTACTGGTTTGGCCGACCTTGTGTGAAATACTACTTTCGGAGTTAGTGAAGCGTGTTGGATCTATTTGGGTCCCGATGAAGTGTGCGTTTAGGTCACCCTCATTCTAATTCCACCCTAGAATTTCTTGGCACCGACCTAATTTAAATTTGAATTTGGATGGCCAACTTTGGATATGTTTCAAAGTTGAAGATAGTATAAATGCAGAATGAGTTAGGGAAGAAGAAGTGAAGAAGAGAACAAAGGAAATAGAGACAAGAGCGAAAAGAGAATAGAGATAAGTGTGAATCAGTGTGTGTGTGTATGATGCAAGTATGGCAGATCAATGTGAAGCCTAAATGTTGAGTTTTTGGAAGTAGTGAGTTAATGATGCACTCTATCATTCATGCATGTTTGCAAGTGGATTGAGAAAATTGTGATGGAATCCTTTATTGCATTGAGATTCTCTTATCTCTATAACAAGTCTTCTTTATCTTATTTGTATCTCTATGGCAATGAGTCCTCCAAGTTGTTAGCCCTATTGGACAGTGAGTCCTTGTTCCGGACAGTGAGTCCTTGTTTTCGCAGTGAGCCTTATTTCTCAGGCAATGAGCCTCTTGTAATTGATTTTGATACTCTGTAGTGTGAGTTAATCCTCATCGTGGTTTCTCCCTTATTGGGTTTTCCATGTAAATCTGGTGTTATTGTGTTTATGTGATGGTTTTCAGTTTCTGCACCAGTATTTAATGTTTAATCTACTAAGAAGAGTTAAGGATTAGTTTTGGTCAATAAATTAAAGTTTAAATCTATGACAATTGATTCACCCCCCTCTCAATTGTCTTGTTCAATAATTGGTATCAAAGCTTTTTTCCTTGGTGAAGAGCTTAACTGCTTGAGGAAGGTCCAGGATGGCTAGAAAGATGACTTATGATTATTCGAGGTTCAATGGAACTAACTATGTTATCTAAAAAATATTGATGGAAGAATATCTGGAGTATTGTGGATATGATGTGGAGAAAGCTTACAAGAATCCTTACACTCCTCCTGCTAATGGTTCGAGCACAATTGATGAGATCAAAGCACATGAAGCAAACAATAAGGTGAAGTAAATTTTGAAGAACAGTCTGGTACATTCTGAGTTGATTAAAGTTCAAAATCTGAAGACTACTAAGGAAGTTTGGGATGCTTTGGAAAGAGCACATGAAGGTGATGAGAGTTAAAAAGGTAAATGTTAGAATTAGGTGTTGTACACCTTGCATAATGTTTGTAATGTTTTATTTATTTATTATGTGTGTGGTGCACCTAGGGGTTTCTAGGTGAACATGCATCACAAGGAGTTATAATGTTGGGGCCACTTTGTTGTATGTAACATTGGGACATAATTGTAAAATGTAATTATTTAATATTGGGGAATAATAATAAAAAATAATAAAGTACCCAATATTAAATGTGGGGTCACATGATGTTGTATGGTTTTGGGCACATGGTTTATGTAATACCACTTGGTGGTTTTGTGGGAGCTTGTTTCTATAAAAGCAACCACATGGGTAGTTGTTTAGGGTTGGATCAAAAAGTTGGTCAAGGGTTTGACAGGTTGCTGAGGGTTAGCAGGTTGAGCTTGTGCATGTGTGAGGGTTTGAAGCATGGCATGGGATGTGTGGATTCATGCTTAGTCACATGGAATGCATGGATAGCTTGTGCTTCAAAAGTGTTCATGGAGTCTCTACAGATGTATTGTAATGGGTTTTCATTGTTGAATAATACATGGAGTGTGGATGCTTTTGGAGGCTGGGTTTTTCCCTCTTGAGGGTTTTCCCAGGGTATATCTTGTGTCATCTTTGATGGGTATGTTGTCTATTCTCTTGCATGTTGATGTTGAGTATTTTACTTGCATGTTTCAGATTTGGGTTATGTGGAAATTGTCATTTTATGGCTGCATAGTTTCCTTACAGTAAAAATATAGAATTCGGAGACACATTTTGAGCTTTTGCACATGTCTGAAGATGAGAATGTTAAAGCTTATGTACAAAGATTGGATGAGATAGTGGCTGGAATGTGAGGACTTGGTGCTACTCTAGATGAAACCAAAATTGTAAAGAAGATTCTTAGAACTCTCCATGTTGCATACAGTGAGAAGGTGTGTGTTATTGAATAGAGTATAGATTATAAGTTCTACACTAAAGATTTGTTTTTGGGATTTTTTACATCTTATGAGATGAGGAAGTCGAGTCTGAGGAATGGATGCAAATCAAAAACTACTTTTAAGGACACAGAATCTGAAGATCCAGATGAAGAAAACTTTGATGAAATATAAGCTAACTTTGTGAGAAGGATGAGGAAAGGCTTCAGTAAGTATGAAGGTAAATTACCCTTTAAATTGTTTAGTTGTGGAGAAATAGGTCATTATGCTGCAAAGTGTCTGAAAAGAGCTAAGAGGAATAAACAAATATATGAGAAAGAAAAGAAAGGAAAGAAAATTAACAAAGCATATTATGTGAATGAGAATGCTAGTATATCTGATGAAGATTCTAAGTATGAATATCCTGATGAAAATGAATTCTTGTTCTTGGATATAAAGGATGAACCTACTTCTATTAATTCTGAAAAACAGGTGAAGGAAAGCCCTTTGGAGAAGGAGAAAAATGAAGGTACTATTATCTCTACCCTACATGGTAAACAAGAAAAGAACTATTGGGTTGTTGAAAGTGGTTGTTCACATCACATGAGTGGTGATAAAAGTAAGTTTGTTAAACTTGAAAAATATGATGGAGACTTGGTTATGTTTGGAGATGATACTGGTGCTAAAATTTGTGGGATAGGTTCAGTAAGTTTTGATGGAAAGCATAATACTGATGATGTCTACTATGTTAATGGATTAAGGAATAATATTTTGACTGTTGTTCAAATGTGTAGTAAAGGATATGATCTTGTGTTTAGGGATGAGAGGTTTGAGATCCGGAAAGGATCTAGAACATTGATTGTTGTATGAAAGAAATTTGAAGGAAATATCTATCAACTTAAGGGTGTTGATGGATGATGCTTTATGAATCGTATTAATGACAGTTGGTTATGGAATAGAAGAATGTATCACATAAATTTTGATAACCTGGAAAGGATCAATGCAATTCAATCCATGAGATATTTACCAAGAATTACAAATCCTATTAATGCTATCTGCAGGAATTGTTAGTTTGGAAAACAAGCAAGAAGTCACTATAGATCAAAGGAACAATCTACTACTGGTCTACTAGATTCAGTTCAAGTAGATATCTCTAGTCCTACAAGAGTGAGAATTCTACAAGGTGAAAGTTAATTTATGCTTTTGATTGATGATTATTCTAAATATACATGGGTTACATTTCTTAGAGAGAAATCAGATGCATTAGATAGATTCAAGACATTCAAAGGTTTGGTTGAAAATGAAGTGAACTTCAAGATAAAATTATTAAGGTCTGACAAAGGTGGAGAATTCACCTCCCATAATTTTAATATGTTTTGTGAAGTGCATGGAATAAAGAGATAGTTATCTACTCCAAGAAATCCTTAGCATAATGGAGTTGTTGAAAGGAAAAACAAAACAGTTCAAGAGGCTGCTAGATCAATGATTACTGAAGTTGGTTTATTGAAAGTTTACTAGAAATAAGCTATTCACATTGTTGTTTATGTATTCAATCAAGTTCAAGCAAGAGAAAATAGTACAAAGACCCCCTATGAGCTATAGTTTGGAAGAATTCCTATAGTTAAGTATTTCAAGGTATTCAGAAGCAAATGCTATATCAGAAGAGATGAAGAAACTTTAGGTAAGTTTGATGGAAGAAGTGATGAAGGAATTTTTCTTGGATATTCCACTAAAAGAAAAGCATACAAATGTTTCAATAAAAGGCTGAGAAATATTGTAGAAAGTGCAAATGTCAAGGTTGATGAGACAATGAAGAATTCAATTGGCATTAATGGATATGAATCTGATGAACCTGAACGTGTAAGAATTGAAGAGATTGTGGAATAACAAGAAAAAGATGAGCAAGAGAAGTGAAATGAACAAAATGAAAGAGAAGAAGATGCTTCGATGATGTCACCTAAGACACCTAGATATGTATAGAAGAATCATTCAAAAAGTTAGATTATTGGAGATAAGACTAAAGGAGTATTAACTAGAAGCAAAGATGTTAAAGTTCATTTGTGTTTACTTTCTAAGATTGAACTGAAGACTGTAAGTGAAGCATGTAAAGATGAAAATTGGATGGAAGCCATGAAAGAAGAACTTATGCAGATTGAGAAGAATCAAACTTGGGAATTGGTCCCAAGATCGGTAGATAAAAACATTATTGGATCGAAGTGGGTATTCAGAAATAAGTTGAATGAGAGTGGAGAAGTGGTTAGAAACAAAGCAAGGATTGTGTGTAAAGGTTACTCACAAGTAGAATTAATAGATTTTTAGGAAACTTTTTCTTCAGTAAAAAGAATGGAAGCTATAAGGATTTTCCTATCATTTTCTTCTCATAAAGACTTTAAGGTCTATCAGATGGATGTCAAGTCAGCGTTTTTTAATGGTGAGCTAGAAGAAGAGGTCTACATGGAACAACCAGAAGGATTTTAGTTGTTAGAGCAACTAGATATGGTGTGTAAATTGAAGAAAGCTTTATATGAATTGAAGCAAGATCCTAGAGCTTGGTATGCGAGGTTGGAAATGTATTTGATTCAATAAGGTTTCAAAAAAGGTACGACTGATAGTAATCTTTATTTTAAGATTGAAAATGACAAAATTTTGATTGTAGTTGTATATGTTGATGACATTATCTTTGGAGGAAATGAAAATATGTGCAAGATTTTTGTGGAAGATATGTAGAAAGAATTTGAAATTTCTATGTTTGGAGAGATGAATTTCTTTCTTGGGCTACAGATCAATCAAACAGAGAAAGGAATTTTTATTTCACAGTCTAAGTATGTGAAAGAGATGTTGAAGAAGTTTGGGATGGATGGTTCCAAATCGGTATGTACTCCTATGGTGACTAGTTGCAAATTGGGTAAAGGTGATGATTCACCTAAGGCTCATCAGAGCAAGTATAGATCTATGGTTGGTGGACTATTGTATTTGACTGCTACTAGATTAGATATTATGCATGTTGTCTGTCTTGTGGCTAGATTTTAAGAATATCCTAAGGAAACACATGTTGCTTCTGTTAAAAGAATATTTGAATATTTGAATGGAACTTTGAATTATGGATTATGGTATCCTAGAGATACTGACTTTACTCTAAGTGCTTATATAGATGTAGATTGGGTTGGATGTGTAGATGAAATAAAGAGTACAAGTGGTGGTGCATTCTTTCTTGGTTGTAGATTGGTGGCATGGTTGAGTAAAAAGCAAGGATCAAACTATTTTTCTACAACTGAAGTTGAATATATTTTTGTTGCATCTTGTTGTACACAAGTTCTATGGATGAAAAATACATTGAAAGATGGTGTATGATGATCCTATTTCTACCTTCTATGATAATACAAGTGCAATTAACATTTCAAAGAATCTTGTGATGCAATTGAGGATGAAGAATATATCTATCAGGTATCATTTCTTAAAAGAGAAGGTCATGGAGAATGAAGTAAATCTTTAGTATGTTCTAATGAAGGATCAAGTGGTTGATATATTTACGAAGGATCTTCCTAAAGATACTTTTGAGTATCTTTGAGAGAAGTTAGGGGTCATTGCCCCTCCTTTCTTGAACTAGATACATATGGAGATGCATCAGTTTGTTGGATCTATGGATCTATCTTTCATTTGGAATGATGTTTTGGGGGCTACCTCTTTGGGGGAGCAAGTAGTATAAGATGTTGTCGTTGTGAGTATTATGTTTTCTATGTCAAAGGGGAAATCAATGTAAAATATCTTTTTCTTTTTTCATTGATGTCAAAGGGGGAGAGGAAGTGTAGACACTGAAAAATGTCCTAAATGATATCATACACTCAAATCAGGTATACTAACATCATTTCCTCTTTTAACCCATCCTCTTTTCACTTAATTAATCGAATCAATCTAGCTAATTAATTAATTTCCTCATTTTCATCTATTATCCTAACACATTTAAATGGGTTAATTCACTTCCTTTCACGCTAACATTTCATCTAATTAAATTAATAAATCAAAGTATTTAATTTAATTCCCTAGGTCATCTTATTTAATTAAATAACCCTAAGTTATTTAATTAAATGTCATTTCACCTTTCCCCCTTTCATTAATCATATAATTTAATTAAAACCACTTTATTCCTCCAAAACCCCTAATTGTATGATTAAACCTTGTTTAATTAACAATTAATCTATTTTTCCCCTAAAAGGAGAATATTCCCATGGAATATTCCCTCCCCTTTTGCACAATTAAACTTATTTTTAATTAGAAAAATATCTATTTCCTTACCCATGAATATTCCAAAAAATATTCTCTCCTCTAATCACTTGAAAAGGGGATATTCTCACTTGGCTTGTTGAGCAAGCTAAACTTGTGAATTCTTGGGCAAGTCACTTTGTGACTTGTGTATGTAGGTCAAAAGTGTGTTTGTTTGGAACAAATGGGAGCCCTTGATTAAATACCATCTTGCATTCTCACCCGTTGATGAGAATCCATGATCCATGCTTCCTATTTCCTCCATCCTTGACCGTTGATTAATCTTTTCGATCTCATCCCTTCGGTTCTTATTTTGTCTCCTATAAATAAAACAATATTTAGAGACAAATGGATCCATCTTTCAATTGCAAACTTATGTTGTTGAATTCACTTGCATTCACACTCTCAATTTACTCACTTTGAGTTAATTTTAGTTCATTTTTAGTTGCATAATAGCTTAAGACATCCATTAATGTCTTCCATGCATCCATCTTAGCTTGTTTAAAATTAGGGTTTCCATCTTTTAGCTTAGAATTAGCTTTTATTAGCTTAGAAATTGCATAGTTAGATCAATTTTAGCATAAAATCATGTTAATTTTGCTTCCATTATGTTTAATTTAGCATAAATTAGGTTTTCATCCATTTATCGTAATGGTTTCATCGATTCTCTTCCATAGAATTGATTGAAACAAGCTCACAAATCACGGGATTGGTAAAGGGTCCTTTTTCCACATCAACACAACACCAATTCCAAAATAGGATAAGTTTCAAATGGGTTAGAGTAGGCATTTAACTATTTTCGTAGTTTGCAATTTTCAATTTCAATAAATGCTTAGTTTAACTTTCAATTTGAATGATCTTGTTTGAGATTAAGGTTTAGTGGCTAAATTATGCTTTGATTCATCATAGATCAAGCATAATCGACCCACACTGACAATTCTCGGTCCACATTCTGGTGCTAGAATGAGGGAAAACTGTCAATTTAATCAATTTTTAGCTCAAACTTCATTCGTTTGCTTTTTTGTAGGATACAATGTCACCCAAATCAAATACAACAATGCCTTTGAAGTGTGTCACCATATAGCGATGCTATCACTAATTCAAACCACAACGTCGATTAAATGCACTAGTGTCGATTAAACAAACAACGACACTAATTTAATATTGAGGTATCAAAGACTTCAAATGATGATGCCCCCAAATTCACTAGAGCAACGCCCAAATTTCAAATCGTGAAGCTATCATGTTCAGCGACGCCAAACTAGGGTAAGAAGTATTACGATCATTTTTTTGACATGTTCTTTAACTTTATTAGTTCGTTAGATCACCAATGCACTTCTAACATTGTTCTGGTTGTTAGACTAACATGGTTTTGTAGGTTGGATGGCATGGAGCTAAAGTGAAGAAAGCCTTCTTATCTTGAAATTCTATGATTGTAACAAGCGTTTGACACTTTGGGGAAATTATAACCCAACTTTTATGCTTTCTACTTTATTCTTCAGGACCTCACTAGATTTCAATTGGGTTTAAAATGAATGCTCAAACAGGACTAAAATTGAACCCTCATCTCATCATTGTCTTTTGGGTTTAAAATTGAACAAGGCAACTTCATATTTCGTTTGGTGCATAAAATAAGTCATCTTAGCTTAGGGGTTAAAATTTACAATTGTTTGCTATGTTTTGTGATTTACACTTTTTTTATCGAACGCGTATGCAATTTTTTCATGCCATTTGGTGACCTTGAGAAATAGAAACATTCCTTAACACTTTGTATAATCACCTACATCTTTCAATTTGGATTAAAATTGAAACCCTTTGTGAGTGTGAGAAAAAGAAATGGCATGTGTTCTCTCTTTCTTCATACGAAAGGAGATAATCAAAATATGGATGTACTTCCTTACTATTGTTTATCTTAGAGGGCCTTCCTCCCCATTTCAAAAGGAGGGAACGACCCAAGCGGTAATGAGCTAAATCCAAGCTCTTCCAAACTACTATATAAATATGTGGTTGTAATGAAAATTGCGATCAATGGGATGTTGTACATGATAGCTCTCCCCCAATATCTTTATAATGTGTAAAGCCCTTGTTCTAAGGGTTGGGAGACCTCTTGATGGATTTTATCATCATATCCCCTAAACTGGAAGCCCTTACTATGAACCATTATTTAGAATCCAAAATCCTTGATACTTGTTGGTGCAAGAACGATCGTTTTGAAGCCGCCCCACATTTGTACTATTTATTTTTTAAATAGAAAAATCCTTTCGAGCTCTGGATTTTAAGGATTTTGATATTTGGTGTTCCCGAGAAGTGTGTGTTGTGGAGGGGAGCTTGTATCACCAAATCTCTAACTATTCGCAATGTCTTTGTGTTTGGAGAAATCCAAGTGGGGAATCAACAAGTATAGCCATTTCAAACCTAGGGTTGTAAATGATTGTGAGTCAGTTTAATACATTGATTGGTTTCAAAACATTACAAAGATAAACATTCACTATCTTCCTCAAAATTTCAAACACTTTGGCTTAAATATGGATATCTTTTGAAGATAGCCTTGATATGACTACTTGTCCTAAGGATTGTTAACCTTAGATATTTCTAAATATCTTGACTTATATCTCAAATCCATATTTTCCAAAGACAACATATGCAATTATGGCTTGAACCTCATGATTCTCAAAAAATGGACTATGAAAGTTATGGTGCTTTTGACATAAACATTTAGTTTGGAAACTTAATTAAGATGAGTGATTGTGGTAAAATAAATTCACTTAAGAAAGATAAATTGACAAATGAGCCCCACATTACTATTTGGAGACTGATCACTCCCGTTGAACAACCTGATCTTCTAGGTGCTATCATTCAACCAAACTTTGAACTCATTAACGAAGAACAAACAAATCTCATTAGCAGTTTGAGAAGCTTCACTTTTGAAACAAAAGAAACACCTACCCAGTGGAGAAACACAACACCATTTTAGATGAAGAAGAGGAACAATTTGATATTGAGGTTGGAAGGCCCACATTGCCACCACCTACGTGGCAATAAATATCTTCATTTCTTCCATAAAATTGAGTTGTTTCTAAATGATCTCACAAAAATTCAACACTAACTCATTTGACTGCAAAATACAACGAAATTTTTTGACAAAAGATGTATAATTAGATGTATCGTTGGGTACCTATGTATTTAATGTGAAATTTTCAATTTTTTAAAAAATTTATGCCCGACGTTCGCCTAAATTGCAACGCTCTGTGATTTTTGTCACTATTTCGACATACACTTAAAGTCAACCATCCCCTTCCATCAATTTGTGGGCCGACAGATATATGGTTAGCATTCGTTGGGGTTTTGATGAATGTTTTTAATAAATAAAAGTGGGTTCGACAATTTATCTATACTTGTTACATTTTTTTGCTATACTTGTGACAATTTGTTGAGGTTATAGGCCTTTTTTTTTGTGTAAAATATCAAAATTATTAGATTTTGTTACCTGTTTATGATTAAAAATTATTGGAGTGTGAGTTTGATATTTTTTGAAGATCTAAATATTCAAGCTTGATAAAGAAAAATCATGTTAGATAATATTAGTGCAGAACAAAATGAAGATACACTTGCTAGATTGTGGGCTAGATTGAAAAGAAAGGGTGATGGGAAATGTTATTGTCCTTGCAATAATTACAAGGGCTTAAAGACGAGAAGAATTTTAATCACAACAGTTGAGAAATATTGTAGGCAACATGGTCACGTTGAAAGGGGTATGATTATCGTCCATTGGTAATTTTTTCATTATATGTCTTTATATTGATTGAATTTTTAAATGTTTATATCATTTTAACATTTTTTATATAAAAAAAAATCGCTTGATCATGATCATGGTTTATTTGTGTTGATCATTATTATAAAGGTGGGGCACCCTAGGGAACATGATATGGATTATCACGGCTCGGAGAATGTGGTTTTGCAAGCAGAGTAACATGGAGTTGTGAATATCGAAGATGAAGTTAATGATCCTATGGAAGAAGATGATCATGCGCCAGAAAACAGAGTTGAAGATGATGGTACAAATACATTGATCCATGACACATTTAGTGGTGCAGCTGATCATGGTAATCGAGATGATTTTGATGATGTTCATGATTTACCTATACTTGAGAAGGCATACAAGCCCCTTTATGAAGGCTCCCAAACAACTCTTCTCTCTATTGTATTGTTGTTGGTGAACTTGAAGGTTATGAATGGTTTATCCAACATAACAATCTCACGGATGTTAAGGTATGCCATATATGTCATCTTTTATCATCTATTTTTGTTGTTAGTTCATCACTAGTAAATAAAGGATGAAATATGTACCATTAATATTCTTTATATTAACAAATTATTTTTTTGTTGTAGATTGATAGGTGATTTTTTGTTACCACCATCAAATATTTTACCTCGCTCATACCAAGATTTATCTGCCATTATGAAACATATTGGAATGGAGTATCAAGCAATAGATGCATGTCCCAATGATCATATTGTATATTATATATCATAAACAACATGAATTTGCAATAGAATTCCCCGAATGTCATATCAGTAGATATTAAAAAGATCAACTAACAAAAAAGGTGTCTCGCAAGGTTCTTCGTTATATTCCCATTATTCCACGTATGCAATGATTATTTAGGTGTGAAAGCTTAGCACAATTTATGGATTACCATGCACGAAATAGAAGTGGAGATGGCATTCTTCAAATATCTGCAGATGGTTCTGCATTTAGGGACATGGAGTGAAAATGGCCACACTTTAAAGAAGAACCTCGTAATCTCAGGCTTTCATTGGCAGTAGACAGTGTCAATCCATTTGGAGAGATGAGATCTATTTACTCAGTGTGGCTTGTTTTTGTTATCAACAATAACATTCCTCCATGGATGTCAATAAAGAGGGAGCACATAATGTTGGCAATGATTGTTCCAGGTATTTGTTTACATCAATTTTATTTAATGTAGTATCATCTCATTTGTCTTATTTGTTGCATAATGACTTATATTTTTTTCATTTAATAGTCATGTACATTAATTTATATATATTGCAGTAAAATGGTTATAATAATTATATAATGTTTATGTTCATTCAACTAGGTAAGTACCAAGTTAAAGATATGAATGTATATATCAAGCCTCTTATCGACGAGTTACAAAGTTATGGAATGGCATCACTATGTATGACATCTCTAGACCAATAGGACAAAGACAATTTCAATTCCATGCAATGCTTGTATGGACAATTCATGATGCCCCAGGGCTAGCACATTTTTGTGGTATGTTATTGTGATATCAAAAATGTCTAACCCTTTCTAAGAAATTAAAATGCAATGGAAAAACATAAAGAAACACCTCAAGATTAGCCTAAGAAATTTGTAAATGCAAAGAGGAAAGTATTAAATGATGCTAAATAGATATACCTCCTTTTTGCAGCTGAAACTCCTTGGTTGGCCCTTGATTTTGATATGGTTTGTATGCTCCTTGATGGCTCTTGATGTGGCTAAATGAAGGATTTGACTATGTGCTTGAATGCAAATGTAAATGGATGAGATTGATGGCTAGATGAGTGCACAAAATGGCAGCACTTAGTTGCAAAATGGCTAAGTATTTTTTCTTTTTGCCTTAGAGGAATAAATGTGAATTAAAAATTCACATGCTTGGGAGAATCTAGTGGATAAGAGAGGGTCTCCAAAAAGGTGGGAGTTTGTCACATGTGACTTGATGTGACAAGTCAAAGATTCTAGAAGATGCATGGGAAAAGGATTCTGAAGGACAAAATGTGAATTAAAAATTCACATAAAGAGGGAACCTAGGGGAATAAAAAAATTAAAATTCCTTGGGAGATGGAGAGGTTGACCAAGGTACTAATTAGGTTTGACTAATTAGTAATTAGAGGATAATTAGGGGTTAATGAAGATTAGAAGCCAACTTGCAAAAGTTGGAGGATGTGACACATCCTAATCAAGGATTAGGCATGTGCACATCCTTAATGAAGAGATTAGGAGATGGATTAGGATTAGATGAAAATGACATGTGAGGAATTAAATAAATGTAATATTTATTTAATTCATTTGATGAAAAGGGATTAAGTAGGGTAAGGTATTTAATTATTAATTAAATACCTTAGGGAATTGGCAGAATTAATGATATTAATTAAATAATAGTAATATTACTTAATTAATGCAAATAAGAGGATGTTTAGATGAAAAGTGATAAATTTGGATAAATTAAGTGTCCAAATTTGGATGTCTATAGTTATAACATTCGACGCACTTTAACGATATTTAATTTTATGAAATAAATATCATGCATGTTTTTTAAATAATCTATTCATTATATATAATTATAAAAATTGACATATTTAATCCAATTATATATGATGTTGCAAGTCTTCAAACAAAGGGAAAATTTGCATGTCTAGTTTGTGGTCCAAAGATGAAATCTCATCATTCAACAAGTTTAGGAAAGCAGGTGTTTGATGAGTATAGGCACTTCCTCCACATAAATCATAAGTATTGAACTACTGAAAAAACATTTTTCAATGGGAAAGAAGAGAATACATCAAAACCACGAAGAATGACACCTCGCCTATGGAAGTTGGAATATAATAGAATTAATCATCAAGGTTATACATCAGATCAAATTGTTTATCTATCATATATGATATGTTTGGAATTTATATTTTTATATTGTGTTTTGTTTACTCATGCTGTAATTGACAATGATTGTCATTAATTTATTTAACTTATATGCTTCGTGAAGGTCGTCAAGGCATTAATCGACGGCTTCCATAGGGACTAAAAAGTTATCCTGACAATTTAGTAGGTTTCCCTACTATGAGCAACTACAAATTGTGCATTTGTTTGATACAATGCATATTGGAAAGAATATAACATAAACATTATGGAAAATATTGGATGGAGGGCATGACAAAGAAAAAATTGTCAAAATTTGTAGTGACATTCAGGAAGCCAATCATGCAATGAAAAATGTCATTCAATTAAATAGCAATGGAGACCAAATTAATATAAGTTCCCTTCCTTGGTTATTAATGGAGCAGCAAAACAATTCTATAAAAGAAGTCATAAGAAAAATTTGATTTCCCACAGGATTTGCTGCGAACATAAACAATACCATAACAAAGAAAGGTGAATTTGGGTTAGGGATGAAAATGCATGATTGGAATACCTTCATTAAGGTAATTATTCTAGTATATTTTATATATATTTATATACTGCATGTACTTTTCAGTGTATTATGTTTACTAGTTTTGGAAAAATAATGAAAAGATCATTTTATAATTGTTGCAATACGTTCTACCTCTATCTCTCCTAGAAAACTTTGACAAAAATGTCAAGCAAGTTATATATGATCTTGGAAAATACATGAGGAAAGTAGCGATATTTGTTCAATTCGTTGTATAGATCTTATATTTTTTTTTTTACTTGTTATGTAATATATTGTATATTTTTGTTAAATCTCATTAATATATTTGTGCCTTGAATCACTTGTAGATGGTTGTCATCTAAAGAAACCCATAAAGAAGATATAAATTATTGGAGGAGAAAAATTTCTCGTCTAATGTGTGAAATGCAAAAGTGCCTACCTTCGACATTTTTCAATGCACAAGAACACTACCTCATACACCAAGTTGAGGAGATTGAATTGTGTGGACCTGTACACACAAGATCAATGTGGATGGTTGAGAGGAACTTGAAATTTTTGAAGGTTTTGGTTAGACAAAGAGCACATCTTGAGGGTTCTATGGTGGAGGGATATATGGTATACCAGACCATGGTGTACATTACTGAATATCTTCCTAAGTTCGCAACAAAGATCCATGTAGTTCACATTTGGGATCCCAACTCCTTTAACAAATTCAAAGGGGAGTACCTGATGGGGAAAGGTATATTGAGGAAAGTGAGAGGTTATTATAAGATGGTCATGGAGATTAATTAGAATACATTTTACATTTCCTTCAATTTCTTGAAAAGAAACAACAGAGAGCTAGTCCAAATGAAAGAATCTTCCACACACAAATAGAAAAGTATTGGTATTAGAAAATAAGTCTTTCACTACTGAAAAGTATTAAAATCTTAAAAAGTGTTGATGATCAAATATTACAATTCGAATTTCATATATATAAGAAGAAGACCCAACAAAGGTGTCTCTTTGGATAGTCTTTTGGAAAATAATTAAACTACTAATCGTAATCAAAATTATAAAACAATTTAATCTTCTTCTAACATTGACTTAGCTGTTGAGAGATGTTGTTTATACTCCTCCAAGGTATGGGTATCCGCATCATGCATTGCATTTTGGGCTTCATTTTCAATTTTTATCATCAATTCCATATGTATGCATGCTCCATCTAACAATAGCGCTTCTGCTTTGACTATATCCAATGCTTCTTGAAGTATCCTATTGTATTCATCCATCCTGTTAGCTCTCAAAGATGCAGGTTAAATACCTCAAGAGGTTGCCAAACTCTTGGTACCTTTCAAGGTAACACACAAGTCCAAATGGTTTAGACCTTCTTCTCTTTAGGTACTGCTAGACCTAGGTGGATACACCTATATGAATGAAGCAGACTTGATTTGTGTTTATTCCCTAAAACAATTTATCCACAATGGCAAGTGGGAGTGGATAAATGAATTCTTATTTTGGTATAGATTTTATAAGAAATATCAAGGATAATCTTAATATGTTCAGTTAACAGATGTAAAAGATAAAATGAATGAAACTAAAATGATGGAATGTGAGGGACCAGTGCTCTATTGGGTATATGGAGTCAAATAGAAATCAGAGTTAAGTGACTTATAACTGGCAATAATTCTAACTGTTTGGCACTTTTATGTTTATAACTTGTATAAACAAGCAAGGGTGTAATTATCAGATTCTTTTTTAATAATCCAAAATAATAATTCCAAGTTGTTGTGAATAATCAAGAGGATTTTAATCTTAACTTGAAATACCCAATTAAATATGCCACACAAATACAACAAATGTGCACTGATAAATTGAAAATATGCTTGATATATCAATTTAAACAACAAAGAAATATCAAATATGGAGACAAACCGATAATATCTTCAATTAACTTAACAAACAATTAATACCAACATAGAGCCACGAATTAGAGATTTTTCATTAACTCCTTCAAAATTTACACGTGCATCTTGGTCCTTTTTGTTGTAAACATTGTATCAATCTCTATTCTCCTACTTCTTCTATCTACTATCTTCTAATCTAATCCCCTCCTTATGGTCTTGGTCTCTCTTATTTATATGAGAGGCAACAAGATTTAGACCAAAGGATGTAGGTTTTGATAACAAAACTTAACTAAAAAGATAAAATGTATTTAGAGATAACTAACATATGAAAAAAATTTAATCTTCGAGTAAGAAGCCCATAGTCATCTAAGACATGTGCAAGGCTCTTACTTTATGATATGATATGTTTTCCTTTTGATGACACCGATCAATCTTCATTCGAGCCCAAATATTTTTCCTTCCATTTGCTTATTGTTAAATCATTCGGCCACTTGAATTCCTGTGTAGTAGTGAAATTTGTAAGGTGACTCTTCCATCTGCTATCAAGCAAGTTTCTAGCATCGACAACAAAATTTGTGTAACCATTATCCAAAATTATAATTCCATCAAGCAGAGTGTGAAACTTTTCTAGATTGATATCACCATCACCCTGAATACATGTCAAGCATTGAGGAACCATTTGATCAAACTAATTCTTCCATTCATCCACATCCTTGAATTGTCCATCATCTTTGATGATCAAAGGACTAAAACTATGCTTTATTGAATCAAATGAATTCCTTATGTTATCCACCTTCTTCTTCATGTCAATCAAATACTTATGCTCATCAATAACTGCCTTCACCATCTCTTGAGTAGGCTTTAATCTTGGAGATGCATCAGGATCCCTTTGTGTTGCTTTGCATAAAGTGTTTAAAATGTGGTAAGTGGGCTGCCATCTTTTGTATAATTCCTCTAGGATTGGGGAATTAGTATTTATTTGTTCTAGGGTTTTCACCAAATGGCTAAAACCCTCATGGAATCCACTTATCTTCTCTTTTAAAACTCCAACTTTGTGCTTCAATATTTCTTTTAAGGTATCCAAGATGTGTTGCTTGACATCATCCATATTATGTTTCTTCAAATTTTCAATCTCCTCTTTCAACTGTTGGATTTGGGGATCTCCAACTAGAGTAGGTGGATGATAGAAAACCATTTCATTCCCTTTTACATCTATGGCTTGTTGTAATTGTTGCTTTAATCTGACACCTTCAAATTTTCAATGGATGATAGAAAACCATTTCATTCCCTTTTACTCTTCTCCATGTTTTCTACTACATCCTTTGTAAAAATGGTAGAGTGCATAGTTATGGTTGTTTCTTCTATTAGAATAGTGTCCTTCATTGTCCTAACCATTGCAGAACCTCTCATTTCCTATACTTACATCCAGAAGTTTTGTCTTCCTTGTGTTTTTTTGTTTTGTCCACAAGGCAAGGGTCTGGGTGGTAGGATTGTATCATGTGCTTGAGACTCCTTCTTTTGAATCAAATTTTGCAACCAAGTTTGGATCATCCTAAGCTCTGATTTGATCTAACAAAAATACCTTAGAGATTTCCATTCTAGGTATGATTAACATCTTACTACTTAGCACCAACTCCCTTGCTTCTTTGGGAGTAATATTGATGTTATCAATATCCAACTCTGCCATTGTCTGGGCCTGTACCTCTACATGCTTTGAATCATCAATCACAATGAGGTTAATTTTCAGCCTATCATCAAACTATCTCATTTTAATTTTTATCCAAAAATATTTGAATTCCCTTGTATGGATGAAATCATCATCCTCCATGAACCGTAGAGAAGTAATTATTCTCTCATCATCTTGTATCTCATCAATGACTTCCTCTAATATTCTTATTTTTTGGTCATGAGGCTCTAACAATTTTTGTTGCTCTACTACTTCTTTCATCTTAGTCAGTGTCAAAACTACTTCTTGTTCTTCATCACTCGACCCATAATCAACTAGTGATTCGACTTTTTGTTTCTTAGCAGGTGGCTCACCAATTGGAGATGGAGGAGATGGATGAACTAGTGGAGGTGGTGTATGTGATGTCGAGGCTATGGATGAGGGTGGTTGGGGTGCAGATGGTGGAGTTGACTTCTCTTCTTGAGCCTTTTTATAACTTACCTAGAATCAAGTGCATCATTTTCAACAAATTTGGCTCTTCATCAAAGAACCCATTGAACTTCTTATCTTTTTCTTTCTTCTAGTCCTCCCATCTCATCATCATTAACCATTTTTTTCTTGTTTCAAACACATCTAAAAATTATACCAGGTTTCTTATCACATCCTCCTCTGGATCAAATACATGTGTAATCACTCTCTTTGTAAGCAGGGTCCTTATGATATTATTGATGTGACCCTCTAGATCACATACTCTCACCTTTCCTGATCTAAGAGAAAAATTGGCTATTATGAATCTTTGCACTTCTTCCAACATATCTGACCCAACTGATAATTCCTCAAAAATTGTTAATTCAGGCAAGAAAGTCCCCTTTCTTTGATTCTTCATAAGACTACACTCCATCCAAAGCATTTTCCAAATAAACTCTAAAAAAAATACTCTACTAGGAAAAATTTTTGGTAAAACATGTGGGGCCTTATCGCAACCATACACCCTAATGATAGTATATTGTGGCATTAAAAACCAGTCAACATAGTTGTGTATGAAACCTTGGTCTGGTTTGTATTGCAATGGTCTCATAACTTCCATTAAAGATTGTGGTAACCTCGGTGTAGGAAAACCAAGGGCATCAATTAGTCTGAGGGAAAAGTCATCTCTAAACACAATAAAGTCACCTTCAGGGCACTTATTATCCCAAACATAGCACCAATTTTTCACTGGAAGCATAACTCCATTTTCATGTGTGCTCAACTTCATCCTTTTAGTCCACTTTGTTTCATTTTGAAATAGAATTAGATGACATAGTAGAGAATACTTTTTGAAAGTGATAGGGGCCATAGCTTCCCTAACCTATAATAGACCTTCATGAATTTGTTCCTCAATGATAGAAGCAAAATCAAACTCCACATTGGACTTAGGGTGTTCGATAGTCATTGCCATCCTCATCAATCCAACTGACATGTTGTCTTCAACATCAAATCCAAGAATTTGGTGTTATGCATAACAGGTGTTTTTGAAATAAGTCTAAAAATTAGACACTAGAAAGGGTTCAGCTTTCGAAGACGGAATAGGAAGGACTCTATTCTTGTCACCCCTTTTCATGTGCAAGGGAAGTTCATCAATTCTATAAGTCCTCTTTAATCTCCTGTACTCCTACTCTAGCCTCCCCAAATCTATCTCTGTGATAGCTTGCTTATTTAGGTCAAAACACCTAATTATACCCTCCCTGGAGATATCTACTAGACATTGTCCATTTGGGAGCCTAACAACCTTCGATAGGGCATGATATCTACTAGCTAGAGCCCTAATTAGCTCAATAAAAACAAAAACATTAGGAGCTATCAATTTCCCCATGTCAAGAGTCCATGGGTTTGATACCAGGACCCCTCCATTCCTATTCTTATAAAAATACCAATACAGATTCCACCCAGACTGTGGAATTATTGGGTATCTACACCCTTGAGCTAAATCCTTAAAGACCCCCTTATAACCTTTATCGACTGAAGTAGGTAGCAGTGCAAGTAATGGCGATTGTAATAAGCTTTATTGAATTTTCTTCTTTTTTAGTCCTTACTTTTGTTTTCTTAGGTGTCATTGCTTAAAATTCAATGTGTAGTGAATAGAAATTACCCAGAATATTGCTTGTCCTGAAGAATTATCCTGACAGTCATGCCTTGAGCTCACCTATACTCAACTTTCGTTACCACGAGTGAAAAAATTCACAATCTTCTTGGTTTAATTCACATATCATATTGTATTAATTCCATATAATTTCTACATCATTCAAATCCTTCTTCCCAAGCTAAATTTCATATTTTGATGTTGATTGATGTGACTAGCCTTAATATAATGCTCCAATGGATGATTACCACGCTACCGCATATCACTCCTCACTCCTTTGCGGTACCATGGTACATAATATTTACTTGTTCTTATTATACCACACTACCGTGCACTTCCTTGTCTTAGCAGTACAACGGTGTTTATTTAGTATTTTATCTTATATATCGCTTTACCGTGGGTTTATTCCGACCCCCCGCGGTATAGCGGTTCTCCCTTATGTGTATTCTTACTTTACCACTCTACCAAAGGCCTTACTCTGACCCCCCACAGTATAGCAGTTCCTTCTGCTAGTATTGATGATGACCCCGCTCTACTGCGGGCTAGGTATCAACCCTCTATGGCACAACGGTAATATGATATACTACCATCCTCTTATATACCGATTTACTGCGGGCTTTATTCTGAAACCCCACAGTATAGTGGTTCTCCCTTATGTGTATTCTTACTTTACCACTCTATCGCGGGCCTTATTCTAACCCCCCACGGTATAGTGGTTCCTTCTGCTAGGATTGATGATGACCCTACTCTACCGCGAGCTAGGTATCAACCCTCTACGATACAACAGTAATACGATATACTACCATCCTCTTACCATGCTACTGTGAGTTAGTTCTTTGGAGGCCGCAGTAAGGAGGTAAAAGGAAATGCATATATGGTATACTCAAGTATGGTAGTGGTATGGTGGTAAAGGATAATTTGACTTTGTGGATGGAAAAAATATTAATTTTATGAGAATACTAAGAGAGACCCTTGATTTTAAATGACAAAATCAACAAAATTTTATGTTAAAATTCTGGTTCCAACACATCCAATCATCTCATTCCTTCAGAAACCCATTCTTATCACATAATTTGGGTAATCCCAACTTCACAGTATCATCAAACCTTGCATTTTCTGAGTGTAATTCTTCATCATATTTGTCGTGCTTTCTCATGATTGTGTCAATGGCCAAGATGGAATTGGTGTCAGATCCCTCATGTAGTTGCATATCATGTCTCTTAGTACCCAATCTTTTTTTCACTCTCCCATGCTCAAGAATGGCTTCATAGTTCTTTTTGTGAACATGCAAAAAATCATCAAGGCATATCTTCAGGTTTGTAAATATCTTGTGCAACATCGTTGCCACAATGTCAAACTGAAGGTCCTTCATCTTTTCTACTAGCTATTGATGTTCTTCTTGCAACTTCTCATATTCACTCTACAACTCTGTATCAGTTCCAGAGGTGATCCTCATTCTAGCATCTTTCATGGTAGTAATTTCCAAATCTAATTTTTCACTTTTTATTTTGTAATAATTTCTTTCTTCAATCAACTGTGTTGTTTGTGCCTTGTTGAACTTGGCAATGCTTATGCCCATGTATGTTGAATCCATAGGGTCAGTTTCCCCAACTTTAAGGGTCATCATGTGTCCAAAGGCTTTTTCGATATCGATGATCTTTGGACTTTTGTGAGGTGGGTATAGTGCCCATATCAACATTGAATTTTCATCAAGATTGAATCTTGACCCTATGTAAATTTCCTTCACACCCTCTATGTTTAACTTGTATTCTCCTTCCTTGTTATGCAAAAAACTATCAAAATTAAAGATGCACCGAGGTCCCAACTAGGAAATACTATTACACCAGCTTCAAGTAACAACTGTCTACCCCTTTTAGGGTTCATGTTCTGCACTTCACTGTCTATATCATCTTTCAACCTTTTCATCAATTGTTGTTCATTTTCAGGGGTAATATTTGGGATGGATTCCCTCAACCTTTTTCCTTTGTAATTATATAAGAAAGATTTAAATTCTCTTGACTTGACACTCATTATCAGAAATAAAGGATTCATAGGTTGTAAGCCTATCATCTTCATCTACATGCAATTCCTTGGCTACTTGTAAGTCCCTGTCAGGGAGTTCTTCAATTTCATCATTCATCATCCGAGAGACTATTCTCTACTGTGATTGTGCTTTATTTTCTCCCACAGATTCTTCTTCAGATGAATCATCCATTTCTTGCAACCTTTGCTTTTTTTGCTCTAACTCCATGAAATTTTCTATAACCTCCTCTACTTCTTTGTCTTCTTTGTTCTTAAACACATCTTCCCCTAGTATAGGAACATGGGTGTATCTACTAAGGTTTTTCTTTTTCTTACAAGAGTGTATGTACCCTTTAGGGTCATAATGCATTCTCTGTGCATACTCCTTTAATTTGAATTCATCCAACAATGAAAGATAATAAGATCATTGGTAGTGGGATGTTAGGTTTTTAGGTACATCAATTATAAATTAAGGTCGTATACCATCGTAATTAACTAATTATACATTGTTTGTGAATTTCAATTTTTTTTGATACACTTGGTCGAGAATGGGATGCACTACATTTGTACGTCGCAAAAAATATTGATTGGATGACAGTATGGATTGAACGATGTCAACAATCCAGTCACGCATTAACATGGTAAGGTGTGGCTTCATTGGTTAAAGAAGCTCTTCGTAATGGAGATTCCAATGTTACACCAAGGGAAATTGATTTAGCATATGGTTTAAGAGATAAAAAGGTACGTATAAATATATTAATCACCCATATTATTTAATTATTTTCAATTATATTGATGTATATATATGTTGAGTTTTTTTTCTTTGCATACATTTGACCAAGAATAAATATGTTTATCAGCTGACGATGCAATAATTTTTACATGTTTGACATATTGCAGGTGAAACACCACAAGGCTATGTGGTGCAATGGTCGCAAATTTTGAATCAAAAATTTGGATGACACGAAGGAAACTTGTGATTCTGGGATAACTGCAGTCTTTCAGGTGACTAATGTTTCATCTAGAAGTGACATACATCCAAAAGTCTCATAAAATTGATACTATGGTATTTTTGATGATATACTTGAGTGTGACTTTAAGTCCTTCAAATTAGTTTTATTCGTCATCCAATGGTACAGGCTACGATTGAATGAAAATGATCCCAAGAGAATTGTTATTGAACATGATAATGGATTTACCATGGTTAATACAAGGTTGATCGAGCGAGCTGGAAATGAGCCCTATGTTCTTCCAATCCAATGTGAGCAGTTATTTTACTCAGAGGTTCTAGGTAAACTAGGTTGGTCATTCGTTGTTAGACATGATCCAAGAGGAAGGCTGGTAAAGTATAATGTGGTGGAAGAAGAAGATACCAAAGAACTAGAAGATGATGTAGATGATGACCGGGATCAACAGTTAGTTGATGATGTGCCTGATGAAGATGTCAAATAAGAGGAACTAGATCATGATGATGTAGGAGTTAATGTTCATGAAGATGATATCTGTGTGGATGATGACATTATCGAAACTTATATCAATGATAATGATGATGATATGACCAATCCTTACAATGTTGAATCTGGATTGGATGATACAGACAAAGATTTGGATGAAGAAGAAGATCAATGACATTGAAATGTATGAGTTATGCGATTATATTATCTATTTGATATTGATTTCTTGATAGAATTATATTTGACTTATATGGTTACATAATTAATTAATGATGTTTTTAATTTTTATGCCATTAAATAATTAATTCATGATGTATTTTTTAATGTTGTTAATTCATGATGTTACAACTATTGTAGCTCTCCTAGAAATTTCCATATGATCAAATCCTAATTACTCTACAACTATTTATGATTAGATATTATTTTATCATATCTTTGGTTATTTCATTCCCAAAAAATTAGTGTTTCCTCATGTTGACCCCGCATAGTGACATGTGAATGGGGCCAATGTTGAATTTTTTTCAATTTATGCTTGTATGGAGTGAAACTTGACATGGTTAGCCTAGACGTATGTGTTGACGATATGAGATGGTTTCAAGACCCAAACATGAGGTCATTCTATATAAAGGCATCTCATCCTTCCTAATAATACAAGTTTCCTCATTCTTCATCTCTTTCATATATTGTTCTTAGCATTTCTTTGGTTAATGGTTTCAAAAGATGAGGCTCTCTGAGCCTCACCTTGGATCTATTACACATCAGTTTGTGCATTTTCATTAGCAATGAATATTTAGATGATCTTTAAGTATCTCATTGAATATAAAAATGATAATAGGAAGCTAAAAAAATGAGTATATTTTGTTTATGGAACCTAAACCACAAGGTTTGTCACTCTAATGCTAAAACCAAGTTAAATTAACCCCTAACACCTATTGGAAAATTCAAAACATGCCTTTCTTTCAAATTCACAAGAAAGTATAAACCTTTTGAAACCACACATGCATGTTATGAAAGTGTATGGTAATCCTACTTATAGCAGAAGTTCACATGATAAGCTAACCAATGACACTATATTGGAGGATAAACCTACCTATGAAATTAATTTAAGAGGTAAGGGATTCCTCTTAGTGGAATTTTGAGTCTTGGATTAATCCATAGTGCTAAAATTAGTTATAGTGTTCTTCCCTTGGTATTATATTTATCTCTACAATTTCCCATACTTAACCATTTCATTATCCCTTTTCCTAAGCTATTTGTATCATAATATAAACTTTGTCCAATCTCACATTAGCCCCTTAGGTAATTATCCATTTCCTCCAAGTTGAATGGAACCTTTTGTACCAATGCATCTATGTTTTCCTACCCTAATGGATCAAGACTTGACATCACCTTAACAATCTTCTTTATGTCTTAGCATATCTCTGAAGTTCCTTTGGCATGCTTTAGATGTGTCAATATTAACTAGATTGAATATATTAATTTTAAAGTCTCATAACACATTCCATGGAAATAAAATGACTCATTTGGATTAAGGATTACTTTCCTAAACCATTCCTTCATATTCAACAATCCCTTCTCACACCCACATCATAATTCATAACCATGTTAGTTGTAATGAGTGTTTTAAACCAACAATCAATGAATCATAGGATAGAAGAAAACTCATTATGCACAAGGATAAGAATCAAAGAGACTGAAAGAATCGATTCACTAGATATGCTCCCCATTACTGTAATAGACCAATGTAAGAAAATAAGTCATAACAAGAATAGGACCAAAAAAAACTAGGAAAAGAAACCTTGTAGGCTGCATTAATAATACATTGATTGCAAGCATTTCTTCCATGATGTTTAAATGATGAAATATCAAATAGGTCAATCTTTAGTCAAGTAGTATTTCAATCATTGATTCTTAGACATCCATCATGATTAAACATCACATATCATAAGCCTTTTTAACAATCACTATGACTGTAGATAATATTCAATCATGTCATAGGAAATAAATCATCAAAAATTATAAAGAAAGAGGAAACCAACTATATAAGCTCAGCAAACCACCATACAAAAATTATATTTTGTAGAAAATAAAATAAACTATATGTTGACATAGCATATATATAAACTATATATTTTGAATTTTGGCCCCGCTCGTGCAGGAGCACAACATAGCATACTGCACTGAGACCCTAACTGGAGAGTTGCACTGAGAACCACTGCAACCAGCCCTTGAGTGGAGAGTTGTGAGACTTCACTAGATGAGTGTTGCAAGGCCATTGAGTCAAGGAGGAAGACTAAGAACCATTTGGAAAGAGGAAAGCCAGAGCGAGAGGTGAGGGCACTTAGAAAGGGAAAATCGACCAAGGGACAATGACTGTAAGTGATTTTTCCCCCACATTTAGAAATCTTGTTGCAAGTGTAGTGATTTAGACTCTATTTTTTCCCATCGAGGTGTTGCATGCTATATTTTGGTCAATTCAAGCCAATGTCCCATTAACAAACCCAAGTACTACCTAGTACTAGTGTCTAGTTAGTTTGAATAACCAAGATTTGAGATGTTCAATTAGTTGGGTGGCCATTTTTGGCCTGTGAACTACAATTTTTGTATCTGTCTTAGCATATTTTTTCTACTATAAGATTGAAAGGAATTCTTGTCACATAACAGCACATGAAGTTCACTAGCCTTCAAATTTCTAAACTTTGATGAAATAAATTTACATATTGAGGTCCACAAATGATCAAAGGGACTGAAAACAATACATGGTCCGTGAGTGCAATGAAAAATTCCTAGTACCTGTCCATAAGAGAACGTATAGAAGTACATGATACAAATTCAGAGGAAGGAAACAAACTCACACAATCTCATTTGACAAGTCACAAACAATCTTGAACTTTCCTTCTTTTGACACACTTATTCAACTATATTTTCCTTCACAAAACTCAACACAAACACTCAACTTTTGCTTTAGAGTTCCAAACCATTACCAAACCTTCAAACACCTTAGTCAACTTCATCTTGATCAAAACAAACAATTACCCAGTCTACCCTTTCATTTTACCATTAACTCTCTTTATGGCTGTCCTAAACTTCACAATTTCAACTCAACATAACTAATCTAACCCAAAACAGTATTTAGTCTAATATAGACCACAAAATTTCCATTCCATTTCACTTCAAACAAATGTAAACCATCTCCCATCCTTTATTCTTGAAAATTTAACAAAATCATATATTGTACTTTCATTTTAGTCTCCAAAACAGGGCTATTATTAGACAAATCAGTCAAAGCAATGGACTTTTTAACTTCATGCTTACACCAAACCTTATATCAAATGAGATCAAATTATACCTTGGTAATCTCTTAACCAAAACAACCAAGAACTCACACTTAATCATCAAAAGCCCTTAAAGTTCTTACTGTCACTGGTTCCTTCATACCCTTTTTGCAACGCTTGTAGGTCTACCAACCTATTTGTCAGGGCTTCATTCACAATCTAAGCACTATTACAAAAGTCTATCCACACTTTTCAATGCCCTCCTTGCAGATCTAAAACATATTCAAAATGGGTATCTAAACTTTTACAACACAAGGTTCAAATATTGTTGTCTCAGACAGATTTAGGCCCAATTAGGCCTGATTTGCATAAGGGTTTGTTGTGTTACTAATTCCTGACCAAATTACACTTTTCCAGTGCTCGGGACATGTTTAGCTTGACTGGTATATTCTCTTCAAAGCATCAAAGTCCATTTACAAAGTATTTTCACAAAACCCTAAGGGTTTAACCTTCATAATTACTTTGTTCACGAACTATACACACAATTTTTCAGTCAAGAAACTTCATTCCCTCGCATATTATCTTTATGATGTTTCCCTAAATCTACTAAAACATGAAAGAACATTCATAGTAGGATAATATCACAAGAAACAAGAAGATTCCACCAATTAATAAAGGAGAAACATAATTATTTTTGTCTCTGCTTACCCTAACTGAGGGTTTTAGCAGTCTGAAGTAAATCCATAATAACTCACACAAATCTTAACTAAAATGCATGAAATTTGATGTAACTGGAAGGTGATTGAGATTATTACCATATCCAACCATTCTACCATGCCTTCAAGGCTGTACAATTTTGTACAATGCCTCGAAATGCAAGATTTCTAAAGAAAAATGATTAAAAATTAGAGATTTTCCTTGAACTTATTCTTTATTCAACCACCCTCAAAGTTATAAAAGATACAAGAGCCTTTTTAAAGGAAAAAAAACTGAATTTTAGCCTTCTAACTACCTCTAACCGACCCTAATGACTCTTCATCTCTTAATATTGCCTTTTTTATTAAGTTGACAACTTTTTACATTATTTTCATTTTTGCACTTTTGGACTTAATAAACACCAAATGACCTCAACATGACTCTAATAACATGATTTACAAAGTAGGAACAATAAAATTGAATCAAATTTCAAAACATTGCTTCATAGAGGCCTAATTATGCCAAGGTGCTCCTACACCAGTACAAGAGATGAAAAAAATACAAGGAGCCATTAAAAACTTTTGAATATTTCACTGACTCAACCAAACCTCCAAAAGAAGAGTTCAGATGCCAGCACTAGGAAAAGCCCGAAAGAGAACACTACTGAAAGTGGACTTTTTTTTTCAAGTTCCATAAGAGTATAAATGGTTCAAAGATGTTGTGGGTGTCTGGAAAATAGTGAAGGAATGTTGGATAGGGAGGGACCCAATTAGCCTCTTTAACTAGATTCTTAAGAAAGAAAGAAACTCTGATACATTTTGGGGTTCTTCTGAGTAGGGACCATCTTTTATTATTTTATTTGGGGGACCCAAAAAACCATAGGGGTAGAAACCTATGGAGATTAATCAATAAAGGCAAGGGGTATGTCCATTTAGAAATAGATTGAAAGGATGGTTGCACGAGGGGCTATTTCACATCAAAGGTGGTCCAAAAAAATTCATAGAGTAACTAACCAGACACCAATACTACCTCAAAGGGACTATTGTCTTCGAGGAAGGTGGTCCAAAAAATTTCATAGGCAGGTACAAAAAGTAATAGCAACCTTCAACCAACTAACCCAATCAACCTTCAAGAAACAAGGCAATGACTCCTCTAGATGTTCCCAAAACCCAAGGCTTCAAAACACAAGGTTGGTGACCCTACAAACCATTCCCATGCTTACCAAGTGATCTCTGATCATTAGACCCTTACAAGGTTTATTGATACTATAGACATCTAAATTTGGACACTTAATTTATCCAAATTCATCCCCTTTCCTCTTATTTTCGTTAATTAAGTAATACTACTATTATTTAATTAATATCTTTAATTCTGCCAAATCCCTAAGGTATTTAATCAATAATACCTTATCTCTTTAATCCTCCTTCCATCAATTGAATTAAATAAATATGTCATTTATTTAATTCCCTCATGTCACATCCTCCATCATTTTTATCTTATCTTAATCCTTCTTCTAATCCCATCATTAGGGATGTGCACATGCCTAATCCTTGATTAGGATGTGTCACATCCTCCAACTTTTGCAAGTTGGCCTCTAATCTCTCTTAGCCACCTAACCCTCCTCTAATCCTTCATTACTCTTCCCCATGTGATCTTTGACTTGTCACATCAAGTCACATGTGGAATCTAACTCTCTTCTAATCTTCATTAATCAGTCTAATCAAGTACTTGCACAATCCTAATCACTTAATTGAGTCAACCCTATTAAATGCTTTTCTTTTTTGACAAGGCATCTCCCTTCCCCATGTGAATTTTTAATTCACATTTAATCCCAATGCACCCTTTGGAATTTAAAATTCTTTCCCTCTCCCCATGGATGTTTTGAGGAATTTTTAATTCCCCACTCTGTCATCTCACCCACATGGGGACAAGGACCTCCTTTATGAGGAGATCTTGTCCAATCCCAAGGTACTTTGTACTACTACCCATGTCATATCCTTCTCCTTCCACCTCATGTCCACTTCACCTTTTAGGGCTAAATCACATGCCACATGTCAAGATGTGAGGGCTTGTGAGTTCTCAACTCACCTTAGCCCTACATCTTGATATTTGGTGGTTCAATCTTGACCCTTCATTTCTTCTAGGAATTTTCAAAAATCCTATAAATACCCCCTCTTTTCTCTCATTTTGGGGGAGATCATTTTTGCTAGCCAAACTCTTGTAGTTTTGTTTCTCAACCTACACTTAGCCATTTTCTTGTTGTCACCCACTTGCATCCATCTTCACATCCTCACCTAGGTTGCATCTTGCCATCCAAGGAGCATACACATCAAAGATCGAAGGGCCAACCAAAGGATCGATTCGACGCAAGGTATAGAGTTCCATTTTGTTGCTTTCATCTTGTGTTGTTTCCAACTTAGGCTAATCTTGAGGTGTAGGTTGTTTTAGTTGTTTATTTGCACTCTTTTACTTGTTTCTTGTTTTCTAACGCTCACATTCGACCTATCACATTTCTATAGCTTGCATCTCATCCTTTTATCCATCCAATGCCTATCCATGTCATCCATCATAAACATCCTAATCAGGATCAACAAAGGCACATACCCGCACATCCTCCGTCTACACATAATCCCCATACTCCTACCTTCGTCGCTCCACATCATCCATCTCTTCACACCCATCCCATGGCTACTAAATGCACTTTGGATGCTAACATAAAAATGCATAAATCCAAACATCCACATGAATCCAATGCTTCCCATGTCCCCTCTAAAAGACATGGTAAAGAAAAGAAAAACAAAATCCCAAATCAAAATCAAATCTATAGCTCGCAAAGAGCCAGCAAAGCAAAGATCAAAACCATGTGGATCCCAAAGAAAAAAGATGCAATGCCATCAAATGAACAATCTGTAAGAACATCCAAAGTTGCTAATCCAAAAGCTGATTATACACCCCTTTCATCTCCTAAATCTGTTTTGGGTCCCTATGTCCCGGAATTCACCATTCCATCTCCTCCATTATCCCCACATTCTCCATCCATTAGTCCCCTTATCTTTTCACATCCATCACCACATGTGCCAATGTTGGTCCTAAACTCATCTCCCCATCACGTATCCACCACATCATTCTATCCATACCATTTCCAACATCCCACCCATTATCCCCTGTACCTTCCCCATCAAATCCCTCTCATTCATCCTCTAGCATAATCCATTTATCCTAAGGTTGTACCAACATCCAATAGTCAGTTCGAACATGGGATCTTACTACCTCGTATAGAACTTGATGCTTGATTCCTTCATCCATATCCTTATCATGTATTTAACTTGATGCTTGAGTCCTTCATCCATATCCATATCCTTATCCATTTTCATCCCCCTACTATCCAAAAAAAAAAACATAAATAATAAAGAGAAATAATTCATCCAATGGTGAAAACTTGGCAAACAAGCGCCTTGGATAAGTACCATGATGAAAACCTGACAAACAGGCGTCATGCATAAATCCCCATATGTACTTGGGGGCAACTTCCTGATATGCATTCCTGCTATGCTTCCCGCTATGCACCCATCCTCCTCATAAAACCCCTCCATCCCACCTATCTTTCGCATCCTACCATCATATCCCATTTATCTCCCATCCCTCCATCCTTCTTGTGATCTTGATCAAAACAGGGGCACCTATCTATACATGCTTTGGCCACCTCTTGGTTTACATTCCCTTCATCCATGCTCTGTTGTATTCCTTGGTCACCCATCCTATCCTCCTCTCGTTATCTCCTCTTCCCATCCACTTGTCTCCCATCCCTCATGCCTCATCATATATGACATATCTAGAGTGGGGGCATCTACTTCCTTTGTGACATAGTCTTTGGAGACATTATCTATCATAACATCCCTTCCATCTCCCCATCCTTATCTTCATATCCATCTATCCTAGCATCTCTTTCATCTCCCAATCCTTATATCCCTATCCATCTATCATAACACCCCTTCCATCTCCCCATCCTTATCTTCGTATCCATCTATTCTAGCATCTCTTTCATCTCCCAATCCTTATATCCCTATCCATCTATCACAACATCCCTTCCATATCCCCATCCTTGTCTCCATATCCATTTATACTAGCATCCCTTTCATCTCCCAATCCTTATATTCCTATCCATCCAAACAATCCCTCCCATCCTTCATCCATTCTTTCATATTTATCCTCATCCCATCTCACAATCCCTTGTCATTGGTATTTGGTTATAAGCCTCCTTCCATGCAACCCAATGCCCTCTATCTTATCGTCATCACTTCTGCTTCTTTTGCACATCGTTTCTATCTCATCGTTCATCACTTCATCATTCATCTATATGGCATATCATTCACCCACTTCATCTTTGATGATTTGGATAACTATCTCATCCCTGATCTTTATATAGTCACTATCCTCCAATCTAATCCAATCCAATCCAATCCAATCCAACAGGTCTATCTTGTTCCGTCGTGTCCGTTCTGTCATTTTATCCCCTTATCTAGGGTTATCTCATCATCTTTCATCCATCACTTGTCTGTGGCCTTTTTTTGAACTACGTTGCCCCTGCGCTTTCACGTAGGCAAGGTTGATCATTTGATCCGCCCCCGGGGTTCCATCCATCATCGATCTATATTGTCCACTTTTCTCATGTTCTCCATCCTATCTTGGTCATCCATCAAAATCTCCATCATGGTCAGTCGTCAGCCTTTTATCGAACTACGAGGGCTCTGCGCTTCCACGTAGGCAAGGCTAATCTTTGATCAGACCCCGAGCCCCTAGGTCGCTAGGATGTGTTAGTCTCCTATCTTGTGTCATGTATCTCGTGTCGCGTCATCAAGCTATGCCCTTATCTAGCTGGTTTTTAACAAATGAAACCCACTTGTATCAATAAATCCAATCAGTTTTGAATATCCTACGTCATATCAATTTTTTAGCTTAGTATCCATCATCGGTCTCAACAGGATGCATCCTTCCTAACAGACCTCATCCATCCCATCCATCCCCTTGATCCTATGGCAAAGGATATTTGAAATTGATTGCAATCTTTTGATGCTTTTGGCTTTTTTTTATCATTTGAGCTCCCTATCATCACTTGTCAAAGCTACCATGATCCATCATATCATGGTGTGCTTTGACTCATCCACATAGGGGCATATCTTGATCTTTTGTTTAATTGTGTCTTCTTGGTTGTCCCACATAGTACCCACCAAGATCCCCGAGGTCTTGTGTTATGCTGGGGCATCCTTTTGTGCTTGTGGTTATCTCAATACCTGGCCTGACCAAGGTCTTTGTGACCTTGGCGTGTTGGGATAGCCTTCTTGTCTGTTGTGTTTATTGCATGCATTAGACACTATTACGCCTTGGTTCCACATACCCTGGCACTTAGTGTCTTATGCTATAGCAAAAATCAGTGCTCCGAAGATGGCAAATTGCATTAGGATTGCATTTCATTCTCCATTCCATCATTTTTCATATATTCCCCATCCTCTTATATATCACAATCCCCCCATCCATTCATCCTTCATCCTTATCTCACATCTCTATCCAACCACCATCCATTCCATTTCGCCCGAATCATCTAATCATATCCTTGGTCTTGTTCCCAGTCTTGCTACCAGCCTTGACCCATCATCATCATCATCCATTAGTATCCTTCCCTATCCCTTCGGTGTTGTTTGGGATGTATCCTTCCCTCGTCAACAACACTTTCATCATCATCATCGGGAGGCATTCTTCCCTATCCTTTAGTGGTGTTTTGGGATGTATCCTTCGCTCATCAATACCACTCAGTGGGATGTATCCTTCCCTATCCTCATGTTGTTTCGAGATCCCTCATTAACAACACTCCATCCCTCATCAACCCCCTTTTGGCTTGTACCTTGACTGGGGCAACATCACCTTTTGTCCTCAAATCCATTTGTGCTTCATCCATCTCCATATCACTTACTCTCTTACCCATCACCTTGCATCATCTTCCTCATCTCCCCTTGCATCACATCATCTATTTCGAGAGCACACACGTGTTCTCTTCAACCCGCATGTCCTCTTGAGGGGGCATCCTCAATCCCTACTCTTCATTTCACCCCCATCATCTTTCTTCCTAGTCATCCCTTTGATGACTGGGGCATCTTTTCCAATCTAACCATCTCCTTCTAGGTTCTATATTTTAATATTCTTTGAAATGATGCTACTTCGTAACACCATCTCAAAGAGGGGCAAAATGTAGACATCCAAATTTGGACATTTAATTTATCCAAATTTATCACTTTTATCTAAAACATCCTCTTATCCGAGTTAATTAAGTAATATTACTATTATTTAATTAATATCTTTAATTTGCCAAATCCCTAAGGTATTTAATTAATAATTAAATACCTTACCCTCCTTAATCTCTTTTCATCAAATAAATTAAATAAATATTACATTTATTTAATTCTTCACATGTCATTTTCATCTAATCTTAATCCATTTCCTAATCTCTTCATTAAGGATGTGCACATGCCTAATCCTTGATTAGGATGTGTCACATCCTCCAACTTTTGCAAGTTGGCTTTTAATCCACATTAACCCCTAATTATCCTCTAATTACTAATTAGTTAAACCTAATTAGTACCTTGGTCAACTCTCCCCATCTCCCAAGGAATTTTAATTCCTTTTTATTCACCCTAGGCTCCTCTCTTCCCCATGTGAATTTTTAATTCACATTTTATTCCTTCTAGAATCCCCTTTTCCCATGCACCTTCTAGAATATTTGACTTGTCACATCAAGTCACATGTGACAAATTCCCACCTTTTGGGAACCTTGTCTTATCCACTAGATTCTTTCAATCATTGTGAATTTAAAATTCACTTTTATTCACCCAAGATTCTTCCCATCTCCCAATGTACTTGGAAGGTACTTGTCCTTCCTCCACCTCATGTACCTTTTTGAAACCTCACCTTCATCTCATATCCCCTTGGCCACTTCACCCTCCACATGTCAAGATGTGAAGGCTTGTGGGTTCTCAACCCACCATAGCCCTTCATCTTGACCTTGTTGGATCAATCTTGACCATTGAATTCTCTAGAGAATTCAAGTTCCTCTATAAATACCCTTTCCTCTAAGGCATTTAGAGAACACTTAGTCATTTTGTAACTACATGCTGCCATTTTGTGCACTCATCTAGTCTTCAATTACATTCACTTGCATTCATACCCAAGCACATAGTAAAATCTTCCATTTTAGCCACATCAAGAGCCATCAAGGCACACATATCATTCCAATCAAAGGCCAATCAAAGAGATATCAACAGCAAGGAAAGTGAAACTATTCGTATTTCATTTTATTCATTTTTCTTTTCGTTATATCACTCTCTTTTGGCTAATCTTGAGGTGTCCTTGGTTTTCTTTATCATTCGTATTTTGAGTTATTTTATGCACTAGAATAGGATAAATTCCAAGGTATATAGATACATTCACAACTATTGTTACCTCCACATGCATTTGACTAGTAGTGACAACCTTGGTTTTTAATCCTCCAACCCCATACCTTGGGATCACATCACCATGAACGAACTTCATCCAACATCCTTATGAGTGGAGGTACCACCAAATAGGTATTTTTTATATTTGTCTTCCTTGAGCAAGGGAAATTCAGGAAGAGAAGAGGAAAGCGAGACATGTAGTAGGTCTAAAAGAGGGAGATCAACTAGAGGTCAAAAGATTAGAAGAAAATTCTGTAAGCACATGGAATTTTTTCTTGCTGAAGGGGGTTCATGTTCTTATGATGATGAGAGCATAGGTGACATCGAGGTTCCCTTGAGGTACAAACATCTACGGAAACAATGGGTACCCAAGGAACTTCCTCCAATAAACACTAATTTTTGTGTCAACAAGAGGATATATCGCATAGCACCATCGTCATTACATGGTTTGGGCCTATTTTGCATGGATGACATAAAGGTCTGTTATGAAAAAATTACTGAATTGATAGAGTATGTCAGACCTTGTTACAATTACAAAGATTGGATGCAGCTGGTTCGATATACACGAAGTATGCGTAGGTATGCACTATCAACAAACTATATACAACTAAAAGATAAGGATCAAAATAAAGGAGTGGTTATGTACATTGACGGAAGGCCAAAAACATTAGGGAATATTGCATGGTTTATAAACAGTACACGACCTGGGTCAACAAATAAGCAACCCAATTTCCTATTCAAGGCACGCGAGGGAAACCGTGTATTCATATGTGCAATAAAATCAATAACTACAGGGGAAGAGTTGCTAATCGATTACAATTTGAATTGCATAGATACAAAAAAAATTACTATGGGGGTGTTACGTGCTATATACCATTTTACTCAACCTCCAATTAATGACTCCAATATACCATTTTATTATTATATTTTTTTTTGTAAGTCTATTGGTTTCATTTCGGTAATGTTTTTTTATATTTAATTTTTTTCATAGTGGGACATTGATCATAGGGGGAAGGCTCCATCCCAGAGCATAGATCGTGACGCATCTACAAGAACTTCTACCCAACAGGTTTACCTCATTGTAATTGTACAAATTAGATACGAGCAAAATATTTTATTATTATGTTTTTTTCATAAGTTTATTGGGTTAATTTCGATAATGTTTTAAATATTCTTGTCGCAGTCAGATGATCGGGGAAAGGCACCAGTAGTAGAGGAGAGCATCCATAGGGATGTGCAGTCACTATTATGCGATGATGAAATTGCATATTTCGCAAACCCTCTGGATATGATAAGGAAGACCCAAAAAAAATGCAATGAAGAAATCCTTTCGTTGTTATTCATAGTGCCTCAAACAGATGAGATAAGAGAAAGGGTTAAAATATTGACTGAGAGAGCACGAAACTTGCAAGTAAGCTATCATGAGATCTTTAATTATAACATAAGTTCATTCATGGTTTTATATTTTGTGCTCTTTTATGTCATGAACTAAAATATGTGTTGTTTTTACAGGATTTTTTGCGTCCTTGTGATGTTGTTGTCCATGATCAGGGTACTACAGGTGTTGCCCAGGGAGTAGGGGTTGGTACAAGTGTCAATCCTAATCTTCCTGCGCATACATCACATCATTCGACCCCATCATTTGTGCCTATATTGTCGACTGAAATGTCGGCAACACATAGCATGCAGGCATCAGGTAGTGCACCCTCGGCAGCGAACACATGCTAGAACATGCATCAGGACATGTACCTAGGGATGTAGAGGCCACTAGTACTAGTGATGTTTTAGCAGCATTTCCTAGATCTTCCCGTATTACTAGTACGGGAATATTTCCAGTCACATTTGTGGTGACCGAGGTTTTGTTCCCATAAAGATAGAGAAGGTACCAGGTACTTTAAAATATTTTAATTATTATTATATATAATCCAATTGAAATTTACTTATTGATCACTCTTTTTAGACTAATGATCCCATGATCATTTTTTAGGAAATTATTTTTTTTATAAACATCTAAATGATATTACATTGGAGATCTTCGGGCCCACCATACGTACACGGTGGAATTCCCAAAATCAAGATTTAAAAGATGAGCTCATTAACCGTTTAGTTGTGTTGTTCGGTAATAACACATTCAACCGAACCAAGGTCCTTAAGAAATTTGGTACCTATCTAAAGTATGTGAGGGACCAATATAGGTCACATTTAGAGAATAAAAAAAAGTATGAGTGTCCCCCCATGATTCGGGGAGTGAGTGGAAGGACCTAGTGTCGAGTGGAAAGGAGAAGGCTGAAAAGAAAAAAGGAAAGACACCACCAGGCCAAGGAAGGTATGTGATACTATCAACAATGTAATTATATACTGATTACTCTTTCTTTTTACATAATCTAATGTATTTCAAACTTTTCATAGGCTGCCCGACACATCGAAGGAAATAAAGGAAAGACTAGAAAAACACAAGCAACACAAACTTGGCTCTGGTGGTTATATGAAATTAGTCACACGAATTGTAAGTATCAATAAATGAAATATTGCATCCAAATAATAAATTGTAAACAATTTTGGTTTTATCACAGCATAGAAGCAAAATTCATGATTTTATGCAAAAATGCAAGGCTCTGAATTCAACAGAGTGCCCACAGAAGAGGACCTGAAGATTGCTTTCTAGCAAGGCTATGGAGTTGTGGATGAATTCCTAAGACTCTTGACTGGGCAAACACAAGCTTCCACTGCATTTGACACACAAGTAAATAAACTCAATGAAGTTTATTTAAAATTGAATATTTGTGCAATCTATTCAATATTAATTTCCACCATAAAGTAATTATGTGCCTATTTGTTTTAAATAGGCAAGCAATGATAATACTGCACATGACATTGGAATTCAGCCTGGTGAGGGTGGAGCACAACCTACAGATGAAGGTCATGGTGTGCATCCTAGTACTGGATGCATTCATGTGCTATACAAAACCCAGTATGGATTAATACAATTAAACATCTTTGATTGCAATTGGTGTATTAATTAATGTAACCTTTTGTATTTCAACTTTAGAGCATGTAGAGTGTGATCAACATGTTGAGCATGATCAGGCTAAACAAGATCAAGAACATGATGTGGCCCCATCAAGTAAAGAGGACCACTCTAATGTTCTTTTAAACATATTTAATTGCAATTGGTGTATTAATTAATGTAACCTTTCATGTTTCAACTCCAGAGGATTTAGAAGGTGTTCAGCATGTTGAGCATGAGGCTATAAGAAAATATCATGAACATGATGTGGCCCCATCAGGTAAAGAGAACCACTCTAATGTTCTTTTAATTAATGAAATACTTGTAACAATAATAATAAAACATATCAATTTAACATTTCTTTGTTATTGCAGCAGAGCCCCCCTTGCAGTGGCCTCCACGTCATGAGTACACAACTAGGCATACATTAAGATCATGAGCAGAGGGAAAAACATCTAAAGGGGGGATAGATGATTTAGAAAATGATACTCCACTTCTTTTTTTAGCTACAAAAAAGAACCAAAAAAAAAGTGATTGTAATCATATTATGACAACCATATTTTTATAATATGTTAATGAATGTTAAAAACTGATATTTTTGACAACCATATTTTTTATAATATGTAAAAATTGAAAGAATGAATGTTATATGTTAATGAATGAATATTATATGTTATTAATGGATGAATGAATGATTAATGTTATATAATCGGGTATGGGGAATTGAGAGTGATGTGAGGGGCGCAGGGGGAAATGAGCTTCCACCATCACGTGGTTGGACCTGTTAAGTAGAGAATATTAAACTATTCTCGAAACAAAGAGAAGCTCAATAAGGTAATGCACTTTTCAATTTTATTTTTTTTAAACTGCATGGTTTCGTCGCAATTTCGACAAACATAGCCCGACAAACAACAAAAATTTGTGATGAAGATGTTGTACACACGACTTAGTTTTCATCGTAATGGAAATGACGGTTTGCTCCACCTCGTCATAAAATGGATGAACATTTGGTGTTTTTTTGACAATTTCAAATGGGTGTTTTGCAACGTTTTGTGATTTTTTGTGTCGATAGTTGGACAAAGTTACATTGATTTTGTGACAAACACCGTCAACATTTTTCATGGCACTGACTGACGATGTTGGGTCATGGTTTCGACGTACAAAAATTGGTCATAAAGCGACAAAAATCCAACAACAAAATTTAAATTAATGTTGCATTGGTAAGTCGACAATATTTTCTTGATATGTCACCAAACATTCGTCAGAATTTGTAGTCAAATATAGTAGTGCAGGATCCCTAAAATAAGGTCTACAAGTCGTCATTCTAGACTTAGGCATCTTAGTCCAAAAGATCTCAAGAAACACCTTTGGGAACTTCACAAAACCAAAACTAGGTTGGTATACAATTTTTACAAATGTGCTTCAAGACACAATCCAAACTTGTAGTCATTCTATTACTATCAGAATCCTGGTCTTTTCCAACATTTCCAATTTCTCACATAATCATGATCTTGAACTCCCCTAAATGATCTATCAAAAAATAAAAATCCATAGGGGAAGATCTACAAATCGCCATTACAGATGTAGGTATCATAATTCCAAGTTCAGTAGGAAGTGGGCCTTAATACTTTATCGCAATCACAACCTCTTGTTAAGAAACCATTATGCTCAATCTAGGAGGAACTAAACATATTTAAATACCCATATCCATACTCTTTAGTATTTGAAAACTTTAGAGGTATAGCATCATTCTCACTACCTTGATCTTGTCAAAACAAAGGTTCACTTTAAGTCAACATTGGGTCAAACATCTCATCCACCCCTTCATCAAAATTTCATCCTCCAATTCATCTATCTTTACAAAAAATTTAAATACACCAACACTTTGTGACTTAAACATCTATTAAACCAACCCCCTAACTTGGCTATTTTGTATGTGAAATATATCCTTTTCCATGCATTTTGTGGATTTGGTTATCATCTTTGAACTAGTTTATCATGAAGGTCACGAGTTTACCCTAAATATTTACAAGTTCATCAACATCCTTTATCCCAACATCAAAACATAAAAATTAAGCCAAAATTTTTGTCCCAAAATGTTTGCAAAGATCACTCCCCACATCACCCATCTTTTTATTCCCCATTATCACCATTGCTCTCAAAAGCATTAGAGTGTCCCTTTTACCTATATTTGAGTCAACTAGAGAGTTCAAACACCATAAATCACAACACAACTCTCCCAAAGGTGACACAAAATTTATGGTAAAGACGAGATCACAACACAAGATATTCATGGATAAAACCAAAGTTCCATTTACCTCAAGTGATACAAATCATTTTTATGCAATGCTAGAGGAAGAAAATCACTCTCACAATCTCAACTTAACAAAACTTAACCAATTCTTTCATGTCCATTCAATTAGGACTCTTTACCTTTCACAAAACCCTTGATTTCAACACACCAAACTGAGGATAATGCACAAAACTGCTTGTTTCATCTTTAAGACACCTTAATAAAAATTGAAATAACTGACTCAAACTCATTCCCAACCTTAACATTTGAAATGTGTGAACTCTCAAAATGGACTATTCTTAATCAGCCTAATTAGGCTCCCACTATTCATTCTATCTCTCAACCATAAAGACTCTCTTGAAATCTTAATTTGTTTCTAATGCATACAAAACATTCTCAAATATTCACACTTCACATAATTTCATAGCCCTTCAAGATAAAAGATAACAAATTTTGCAAACTCTATCCTAGCTAGGACTATGTTAACTCTGCCTTTACTGGACAGTCTTCTATATTGAACACAAAACTTAATATTTTACCAATCCCTTTATGTAAAATGGATCTAAATACACCCAACACCCTCCTAAAACATTATTATATCAAGAAGGACTCACATTTCACTGTCAAACTCTTTAAAAAACACCATAGAGCACTGTTTTATCATATTTTTACATATTTTTCAAACCTGTGGCATTAAAGAATCAGCCCCAAACCACCTTCTTTCACTTTGAAACCTTGGAATCATTTAAATTACACATAAAACTATCTATTCACCAATCTATAGCAAATTTCACTAACTAAAAAAGGAGAAACACAATTTTGAAACTTCATTGTTTACCCTAGAACAGGGTTTTAGTAGTCTACAGTAAAAACTCCATATCTTATTCAAATTAATACCAATTTACATGAAAAAAATTATAAATGTAAGGTTATTGGATGGACCATTATTCACAAGTACTTAAACATGCATATCTTCCTGTACAAATCCGTACAAGGGCCTAAAACAATGAAATTTCATAGAAAATGCATTAAAAATAGAGGTTCTCCTTATTCATTCTTCAAATCTCAATCACCACCACTTACAATGATGAATTGAGGCTATTTATTCCTTTTAAAACCTTAAATAACTCCAACCAATCAACCAAAACTATCTTTTCATCTATTTGACTCTTAAACTTCCATATTTTGCCTTTTTGTCATTTTTGTACTTTAGCAATTTTGAAAGATTTGCACTTTTTGACACATTAACCCACCTAGGACTCAAATTACATTAAATATGATCTAATATTACCTTAAAACCTCAAACATAGGCTTCTCATATGAAATTTACCCTTCATATTCTTTTACATGTAATTTTGCAACTTTTTACAAATATGACAAAAATGTGACAATTTGACACCAAATAGATAAACTAAGACTCTATGACCAAAATAGGACTCAAAAAATATTTGAAATGGTACATTGGACCTTATTTTAACACAAAATTACCAAACTTAATCCAATAACTCAAATATGCCTCATGGAGGAATGAAATCCAAGAGGTGCTCCTGCACCACCTTTAGAATTTGATCCAAGAAGTCAAGTTACCCCGTCACAACAACCTTCATCACCATCAGGGCCATATGAGATAGAAGATATCACAAACAATCCATTTGAACTCACTAGGGAAGAACTCATGGAACATTAAGCCTTTGAAAATATATCTCTTGTCTCCCCATCATTTATTGCATAGAATTTGACACAGTGCTCTGCAACTCCATCACTAGGGCTACATAAAACCTACATTTCCAATATTGCAACAAGCCTTGCTCAAGAATTTGGTCATGCTCTTTCATTTGAAAGCAGCACACTTGTGGATACATACAAAACCAATCTTCCATCTCACACAACCACTTGGACACCTACCTTTGGTGCTCTTCCCATTCCTGAAGATCCTAAATAGTCGTACGCAGCTCTCGACCTTCATTATTCCACCACGACTTCCACATATTAGGTACATCCTTCATCCATACTCATGAGTACCACAAGTATGCCTACCATCATGCAAAGCAGTGTGGAGTATCTCAAAACAACATGCAAGGGTATATCAGTACCATACCACAAAGTCAACCTTTAAAGCAAACAGGGACATCCTTACCCAATCCTCCAATTAGTTGATCCATACCATTAGTTTCACAAAACACATCCATCCCATCCATTATCAACCCATCTCAAAGCAATCCCTTGGTAACAAATCCTACCAACATAGGTAATGCATTATCTACATCCCTAACACAAGAAAATCCTCAAGACATTGGACAAGGAAACCTTTTTAGTCAATGGACTCAAGGTCCTAGTGTGTCATTTCCATCGCATAATCTAATGGCACCATCCTCATCTTTTCCCATAGTCCCCTTTACTATTCCAAATCAAATAGGATCTCAAACATACATTCCTCCACCAAAATCTATTGTCTTACAAGTAATGTTGAACCAAGGGAATCCCCAACATCTCATCACCAATCCATTACCCACTCAAAACATTAATATCCATAATCTTCCATCAATGTCCCAATAGCCACCTGATCCCTCATTGCAAGTGCATGTCTTAGCCTTATAGAAAGCACAAAAACCCTATCAATAAGCCCTTGCAGCACAATAGCAACAAAAACAAGCAACATCACAACAAGCATCCTTAGCACAACAACAACAACAAGAAGTAGCAACAAAACAAGTAGCCTTAGCACAACAACAACAACAACATCAATCAACAACACAATAAGCATCCTTAGAACAACAATAGCAGCAAAAAAAACAAAAAACCCTAGCAACACAACAAGCTCAACAACAAGCCTTACTAGCTCAACAGTATTCCCAACAACAACAACAAGGTTCCTATTATAATCCTCAATTGAACATCGTTAATCCAAATGCATTAGGAACATACACATCAATACCCCAATCACCTTCACTGAATCTTACACCACCATGCACCCCATATAGTTCATCCATCATCCCACCATATGTTCCTCCACCCAACCCACAAGACAATCTAGCATCACAATTTAAGGCGCTCTCAAAAGAGATGCAAGACCTTTGCATAGGCAAGGTAAGAGGCCTCATACACAGAACTTGTGTCCATATCCATTTGATCGAAACATTACAATGGTACCATTCCCTCCTAATTTTGAAATACAAAAATTTGATAATTATAAAGGGAGAGGAAGTCTTGTGGACCATATCAAATAATTTAGCATCATGTGCATGGAGGTGGCTTACAATGATTCATATTTGATGCACCTCTTTCCTTGAAGTTTAATAGGTCCTACTATGGATTGGTTTTCTCATCTACCTCCCAGTATCAAAACTTTTCAAGAAATTAATGATAAATTTATTGTTCATTTCTCCTTCAATCTTGACATGGATGTTAGTCTAGAGGAATTATACACTCTTAGGAAAAACAAAGGAGAAACTTTCGCTAATTTCTTACAATAGTGGAGACAGAGAGCTGGTAAGAGCAAGTGGCCTTTTCCCAATGAACAACAAGTGGGAATCATCATCGCCAATCTAGATCCAGATCTATCCTTCCACTTGAAAATGTAGTGCATCACATCATATGATGAGCTTGTCCCTAGAGCCCTTAACATTGAGAGACCTCTAATCTCATAGGGAAATACTCAAGCTTACAAAGACAACTTCCCCTCAACTAGTTCAAATGACAAGTCTCGTGTCTAGGCTAAGAACAAGAACGTGACAAATGATGGTGTGGTAAATGCTAAGGTAATCCTAAGTGCTCTGAGAAAAAACAACAATCAATTTGCTAGCATCCAACCAACTATGCACCAAACAACACCAAAATGCAAAGGCGTACCCCTAACAAGAAAAACTACCCTAAATGCAAGTACACACAGCTATCTAAACCCATCAAAACTATCATGAAAAAATTGGTAGAGTCAAATCTTATCACACTTCCTAACTTTGAAAACTACCAAGAGCCACAAGAGAAACCATCCCGGTACAATGAGAAGGACCTCTGTGATTTTCACAAGATCAAAGGACACAAAACAACAAACTGTATGAGGCTCAAAAATATTATCCAAGACCTCATAGAGAATGATACTATATATGTTGAGGTACCATCTAGGAACCAAGATCTTAAGATATACAAGAACCCTATGCCAAATCATAACAAAGCAAACAACATTGGAAAAGCTAAAGATTACATGAATGTACAACATACCTATTCCAATGTAGTTGCTTCCTATGATAGCATCATCACTGTCATCACTATCAAAGGGCATGGTGCAGAGTTTGGAGTCACCATGTGATGTGGTAAAGTCACCATCCAAGGATTCCCACCCCAATCTAGGGCATAGCCTACTCCACCAGCATCAAGTACCAACAAGTACGATCTCTTAGAACAGCTCAAAAGACCCCCGCATAGATATCAATCCTAGAACTATTGAGGCTATCACTTGCACATAGGGAAATCTAGGAGAAAGCTTTATCAGAGTCATCCATTCCTAAGGATATTGATATCAATCAATTTCAATATATGGTAGGCCATATCACTAATCATCTTCTCACCTTCTCCGAGCAAGACCTGCTATCACAACCATTTCTTAACCGTGCTTTACACCTTGAGGTTATCATTCATAAGAACAAGGTCAAAAGAGTCTTAGCAGATGGAGGTTCTAGATTGAACATTTGATGCCTTCAACTGATCAAAAAATCCAAGCTATTCAGAGGATACTATTGAGAGGACAAAGAGTACCACCATTAGGGCATACGACGATCAAGAATGGGCATCACAAGGAATCATTGCACTTCCCATCCAAGTAGGCCCTCTCATTGCAAAAACTACATGTCAAGCGTTGGACCTTGATCTTCCCTGATACCCAAAATACAAAAGAATGATGAGGGACCTACACCATCCACCTCATTTGTTGACCCATCATCCCTTGCATCTACCTCATAAGCAAAAACATCTATTGTGCAGAGTATACCCGACATCAAAGCAGTGATCCAAGATGATGGTTGTGGGAACTAAAAGTTATTGAAAGACACCCTTTTTTTAGGAGAGTTACCTATTTCTCCTCAATCTCACGGGAAACCCACATCTAGCACCAAAGAGCCCGAAACCAACAAGATGGCAGCCACTACCTTCATGAAGTGGGGGGATTTGAACTAGGAAGCTTTTTGGAAAATGTACTTCTACTAAACGAGCTAAGGCTTCCGCTTGGTTACCTACATCACATGATATGACCTTAGATGAATTCCCTCTTGATGTGGCTGACCTGTTTGAGAACAACACCCTCTTCATGATATTCATTACATCCTTCACTCCAAACAATCAACCAACTAAAATACACCTAGTCTACTCACAACTCATTGACATGGACCAACAAGGACCACCAATTCTTGATTTCTTTGAAAATGATGAAGCGATCTCAGAATTCATGGGACTTCGTGACAACTTACCATGGGCAGATCACAAAGAAATTTTTGACATAGAGCTAGACATAGGGGTGTACTATGGGGAGATGATTGAATCCTTCAATCGTAAAATTAATGAAATGAAACTAACATGCAGATCCTTGAGTGAAAACCACATGGTGGCACTCTTTGATCCTAAAATAGTAAAAATAAAGGACACATCTGATGGTGAAAATATCTCTAAGGTGCCCAAGGGTGAGGGATTCAATCTCTCCCTTAGTGCAATGCATCCAGAGAATTCAGCAGTCCTAGCAGAAAAGGCCATGCCCATCAATGTGGGAACAAAAGAAGCACCTAAGATCACCTTCTATGTTGAATCCTTGTTG
>VDFB02259261.1:0-47560 GCA_007258455.2 Sequoia sempervirens
TTTATGGGTTTCAGTATATACTGCATGCTTTGGTGTATTGTATTAAAAATAACAACTTAGATAATTTACATATATGGATATACATATATATATATATATATATATAAATATATATACCGTCTTATGTGTGTATGTATTTATATATATATAATGTTGTATGTATATGTATATATGTTATAAAGGTATGTATGTCATAGTATAATTCGATGTAGAGTATTTCAAACAGAAATTTAATTATAATATATGTGTGTGTGTACCAAAGTGTATATTTAACAAAATTACATTTCAGTATAAGAGAACTAACTGTTAATGTTAATCAAGTGAATTGGAAATTAAATAAGGAAAAGTTGTTTTACTTAAATAATTGAAGGTCTGATTAAATATAGGAAGATTAAGAAATGGAAGAATTAATGTATTTGTTATATGGAAATAGATTATCTTTTGTTCAAATGAATATTTTGGTACTTGAAATAGTTGCATTGTGAATTCATTATGTATCCCATGTTTCTATTATGGATTGGAGTTTCTTGCGTGAAGTAAGTGAATGGTTATGGATTTGGGAGTGTTTTTGGGTTATCATACAAATGTTTAAGTCATTGTATGAGGTGGATATTGAAAGTCTTCCAGAGGCTAAGGGAAATTTTCTACTTGATGGGTTCTATAATTATTCTTTTGAGATGGTTGTTTTTGTATTGAATGAGTTCACGAGGGTCATTAGCCTTGCACGGTATATTCACCACTTTGATTGGGATTTGTGTGTGGGAGGGTTTAAGCCTCGCCTTTTTTGTATGTTCATGAGGTTTTGTGATTTGTGCAAGTTGGATTTTCCCTATTGATTTTATTGGGTCTCCTAGCTACTAGTAGGGGGAGTGGCTCTCAATGGGGGTTGGCGCACAAAGTGGCGCCAGGGTAACCCATGTGGGAGTTTCTTAACTCAATGATAACTTAAAATGAATTAGTGGGTTGGGTAGTTTTCACATTAATCAAGATAATGCCTCACTCAGGGCTCAAGTGCTCATTTAGGCTTGGGATGAGTGGGAAGGCCTAGAATGGAAAAGATCAACTAGCTTGTCCTCTTGAAAGGTATGTTGATCCCACATGAGTTTGAATGGGGGTCGGTGATTCGGTAGAGGTTGTCAAGGTAACTCAGGATGGGGGCCAGTAACCTAGGAAGATACGCTAGGGTAACCCATAGCAAGCTATGCGATGACACTCCTCCCTCATGCAGCCTAGCATTCCCTAGTCTTGTGTTCCCCTTGTTGCTTGCGTGCCTTTGGAAACAATGTCACTGTTATGTGATATTTTGTGTACTTTTTATATCAAAATAATGTTAGCCCTTGTGTTGTGCTACTATTTTCTTGACTGCTTTGATGGTGGGACCTTAATGTCATCTCCTAGCATGGGGGGTGGACCTTAAGGCTCTACAGGGTCAGGTGGAATGTACTATGCACTCCATTGGGTTTCCCTTGTTGTTGATCATTCGTGTGGTGGCTATTCTTGGTTTTGTGGACTCTTTCATTGTTCCAGGATCGAGTGGACTACCTTACTTGTACTTGTAATGAATTGTAATCAGTTGTATCATATATTATATTCTAATGTACTCTCCTCACTTATATATGAGGAAACATTATTGTACAAGTTTAAATGATGTATATGACTTGAATAATTCTCTCTGTTGTAATGAAAAAGTAAATGATTTTTATTGCATATGTTAGTTTATTTAATTGATGTGGATGTTGTTATATTTATGGCTTGATATGAATATTGCATATTGATGGAATATTTAATGTGGTGGATTTAATGTACTCTTCATTGTTGGAAAAATCATGTTTAATGGATTAAATCTTGTTAGCTTAGTTAATGGATAGATAGTATCATTTTCATATAACATTGGAGGACTTAGGTTTAGCTTGCATGTTAGCTTATATTTTGCAATCTTGAGTATGTTGCACTTTTGAAAAATAAAAAATTGTCCCATTTTTATGTGTTGTTGCATGTTGTCCTCTAAGGTTCTATGGCGGGCTGTTACATGAAGTCATAGTCTGTTATCAACTCCAACCACCTCCTTTTTCATGTATTCAGATTGGTTTAGGTAAATAAATACTTTATACCATGGTGATCAATCTTCACTTCAAAAGGATTTCCCATAAGATAATGTCTCTACATCTACAATGCAACAATTTCTGCTAACTTTAAATCATGCGATGCAATTTTTTTTTTGTAGGGCTTTAGATTTCTTGATTCATAAGAAATGACTTGCCCTTCTTGCATCAAAACTCCTAATCCTTCACTTGATGCATCTATTATGACAATAAAGTTTCCTTGCAGATCAGGTACTTTCAATATTGGTGCAGTAGTCAACTTCTCTTTAAGTAATTCAAAAGTTTCTTGACACTTTTCTGACCACTCAAACTTCTTACCTTTCCTTTGTAATGATGTAATAGGAAAAGCTATTCTAGAAAATTTTGCAACAAACTTCCTATAGTAACCAACCAAACCCATAAAACTTCTAACCTCTGGTAACCTTTGGGAACTAGCCACTCAAGTATCACATTAATCTTCACTAGATCAACTACAATCCCTTTTTTTGAAACTACATGACCTAGGTATTGCACTTCCTTTTGAAAGAATGTACACTTAGAGAGTTTTCCATATAGATTATGCTCTCTTAACCATTGGAGAGCTATCTCTAAATGTTTACAATGCTCCTCTTCATTCTTGCTATAGATTAAGATATCATCTATAAATAATAATACAAACCTATCTAATCAGTCTCTAAATATGTTGTTCATTAGGTTCATGAATGTTTTCGGTGCATTTGTAAGTCCAAAAGGTAGGACTATGAACTCATAATATCTGAATCTAGTCCTAAAAGAAGTTTAAAACTATCTTTGTCTTTGATCCTCCATTGATGATAACCAGATCGCAGATCAATCTTTGAAAATATTGTCACTCCTCATCTGATCAAAAATATCATCAATATGGGAAATGGGTACTTATTCTTTATCGTATCTTTGTTAAGCATCCAATAATTTATACATAAACACAGGGTGCCATCCTTCTTGTTTATGAAGATCATGGAACTCTAAACATGAGGCTCCATAAGAAGTATGTGTTGGTTCAAAGTTCTTTTCAAAAACAAGAACTTCATAAACATCCCACACATTATTAGCCTTTTTCACTAACTTTGTAACCCTATGCTTTAAAACATCATTAAAAATATCATATGCCACCTTGGCAATTTCCTCTTTGGCTTTCTTAGTATTATCCTTTTCCATCTGCACTTCCTGCCTCAAACTTTGAATTCTTAATGATAGAGTCTCCCTATCCTGTGTAGAAAAGTTAGAAGAAGTTGTGGGAGAAGGAAAACCTTTTTTTGTTGTATCAAGCATCCTATTATGCTCATCCATCAACTTGTACTTATCCAACAACTTATCATACCTGTCCTATGAAATTTGGGTTGTATCAACACTCAAAATAGCAGCATGGATAGTTAATTGTGGAGTTGTAGTGGAAGTCATCCCAGTAGCCCTTTTTATGACCATAACACCAATTTCTTGCTCCACATATTTAATTACTTTAGGTTTCCTAGTGTTTGGTGTCATGGACCTATAATGTCGTAAAATTGCACCACTTGCAATTTCACATACACCCTTGCATCTATTTTAGTGTTCACTCCCTTAGTATCTTGTGTAGGCTCATTTTAGCCCTTGCATCAGCCTTTCTCCCTTATCAGGATGCTCTGGAACCCTTTTTAGTAGCTACCCTTGCGTATTTGCTTTGCATCAAACCTTATGTTTTTCCCATCCGTGTCATGTTGTAATGTGATGTATCTGGACACTAGCACGCCCCACAGATGTCCACGCACCATGCTAGCGTCTTGTGATGTTTTAACATTCAAACGACCACCTCCAAGCTTTTTTTCCACTTTTCAACCTCTTTTGTTAGTGGTAATGGCTCAGGTCACCTTGTAACCACCCGAGAAGCTTCTTTTTGCCTCTTTTCCCTCCTTAAAATTCATCTTCTCAATTCATTTGGCCTCTTCCTTTGTCTCTAGCTTCTTTCCAACCTTGGCTCTAGCCTTTCTCTCTTGCTTTTTTTCTTGTACAACTTCATACAGCTTGTTACAGCAGCACTCTCAAGTCATTACAACACTCTCTACAACAATTCTAGTTCTTGGAGCTCACTTTGTTTCCCTCCTTGGATTTCTAAACCTTTTATGTGATATCTACCTTGTGCCTTGCACCTCTGAGCATCTTGGGATTTTTCACATCTCCTATCTATTACATCCTTACTTTGTGATACGGGTTCTCCTCCTTGAGCGAGGTTTGCTTTTATCACATCGCACTTGCATACTCTATTTCTCCTTATCTATTTGGTTGTCCATGGAGGTCGAAACATCAAAATGGGGGTTTGATTGAGGTAAACCCCTATATAGCCCCAACAATTTCTCTAGATCTTATGCATGCAAGTATTGAAGACATTCACATACTGGAGACTTCATTACTTCAATTGTTGTGAGAAGTTTTTCTCTTATTCTCTTACTTTATCATTTATATTTCACTTTACTTCAGTTCTATTACATTATGTTACTTTATCGCATTCTATAAGTTCTTAGCAATTGGATTTCTAGCAGTTATTCAGCTATTTTCTGTTATATACTCTCTTTCTAGACCATACAAATTCTAGTGTGCTAGAGATATTACAGTCCATTGCGTTGTCATTCCAAACCCACGCTATCATCCCTTGGCCGAGAGCCCGCCAATTTGTCCAAAAAATCTTCATGGCCTACTCTCTTAGATTCTATAACTCTCACATTGTTCCTTGAGGTAGTTTAGGGTAGTTCACTCTATGAGGCTCTCTGAATGAACAGAACTCATGAGCCGTGAATCCCCCTTCCCTACATTTTGGTGAACCCCACGTGAAGAGCAACTTCTCTTTTCAAAAACTAGAAATTTATTTACCCCTACTTGGTGGGGCCATAAATTTTGACTCAGTGCTTGAAATTCAGATTCATTTGCACCATTGGAAATATCTCCAAGAGGACTAGTTCAATCCCTAAAATATAGTGCCTTTGGAAAAAAAATTAGGGAACGGCATAAGTTTCGACCTCAAATTCCACTCCGAAGACCTCCAAAAATGAAAATTACTAGAATCTAGAAAATACCGAAAAAATTAGAAAATCTAGATGCTCGATTTTTCTTAGTTTTGTCATCAAAATGAATTTAATATCTTCTTTTATTTGTTTAGTATCTAATTTTTTTTTAAATATTAATGATATTCCCTTTCATGCATGTGATAGTGACTTGGCTTTTCCCATGTGGCTTTGTATCTTTGATCCTTCTCATGAGATTCCTCTTGCTTTGAAGGATATCTTGTTGTAAGAAGATGAAATCATTGATACCTTTCTTAACATTACTCTACCTTCTCTTCATTCCAATGCACTCTCTTCTAGAGATGAGGCATTAGTGAATGATAAATCTCTTCTCTATTCCAATGTACTCTCCTCTAGAGATAATGCATTGGAAAGTGATGAATCTCCTTCCACATTTGATCCTCCCCGAGTCGATGTTGAGAATATTTCTTTGAATAATTATTCCACTAGTTGTGATGATTATGTAAATATAATCTATGTCTATGTTGCCCCTCAAAGGCCTAAGAGACCAATCATTTACGTGACTCTAGCTAGTCCTCCTAAAAGGATTTTTTCTATTGATGGTGTTCCATTTGACAGTGATTCTCTTGATCTTTCTAAGGCTCCCTCTTATAGAGTCGTAGCCCATACTTATAATAATAGAATGAATAAAAAACCAAGCCTTCCTCAAGAACCTAAACCTACAACTAAAGCACTTGGTGATTACAATCTTGTTGAGCAACTTCCACTTACTTCGGCTAAGATCTCACTATGGGACTTCCTTCAGTCTGCTCTGGTTTATCAAGGTATGCTTCAAGAAGCCTTGAATTTTCCTTCTTTTGTTAGGTCAAATTATGTTGATGTGTTGATAGCTCATATTCATGTGGTTTCATTGAATATCATGTTATATCTATAGGAACTCCCACCTCTGGAAGTACAGAAGCAAGCAGATCCTCTAATGATTATAGCTAATATTAATAATATCAGCATTAGACGTACTCTTGTTGATGTTAGTTTGGTGCTCAATGTATGTAGCATTGATCTATTACCTAAGATTAATATTGATTCATCTTCTCTTAATGCTTCTTCTATTGTTGTTCATGGGTTTGATAATGTTGGTCAACAAGCCCTAGGCATAATAATCTTACCTTTGAGGTTGGTACTTGTTACTAGACCCACCCTTGTATATGTCATGTCAAAAAAGTTACCTTATAACCTTCTTCTTGGTAGACTACGGATTCATGTTATGGGCGCAGTCTTGTCTACCTCACATAAATGTATTAAGTTCATTTGTAATAATAAAGTAGTCACAGTCAAGGCTGACCCTAAGGCTATGCACTTATGTGAGATGGTGGTTGTTGGTCAAGCTTCGGTTGTGCCTACTCTTATTCCTTTAGTGTCTTCCAATGTGTTGATGTTTACTCCAGCAATACCTACTACAAAGGATACTCTTGAGATAGATGTCCCTAAGGAAGATCCTTTTGAAGCAAGAAATCTCAAGTCTGCTTCTACCTCTTCTCAAAATAATGCATGTCTTGGTGATGATTGGGGTTCCTTAGACTTTACAGACTCCTTCGGTTGGGAACATAAAGTCAACCCAATACACTTAGCCCTTCTGATAACATCATTTGAACCCGCTATCAAAGATGGTCATTCTTTTGTATCGCGGGATAAGGTGAATGAAAATTGTAATGTTCTTAGTGTTGATCCTCCTTTTGAAGAAGATGATCACACTTATGTTAAGTAGGTTAATGTTTGTAGTCCTATCAAGAAGGATGATGGTGATCCAATAGAGGAGTATGATCCATGTTTCTGGAATAATACACTCCATGTAGATCCTCCATTATTTGTTATCTTCATGCCTTCTTGCAAGCAGTCAAGCTTTTCTCCACAAGAGAAAGGGTTGCTTCCTAATCCTCATTCTTTATCTTAGCAAGAGAATATGTTGTTGAGGCTTCTAAAATCTCGCTTAATTACTCTTCCTCCTCCCACATGCAATAAATTTCATAAGCATGAAAGAGAAAAACATTATTTTTTTGCATACCATCGAGTGCCTAGCCATTCCACTAGTGAATGTAAGGCCTTGAAGGATAAAATACAACAACTTCATGATTCAGGTGCCATCACTAATTTATTTTTTGATGCACCTACCTCTTCTTCAAATGACAAGTGATATCGAGGTCTACCTCTATCCTCTATGTTCTGAGTATCTTGCATGTTTCTCCTCACCTATATGTTGGGGGCAGTGATGACTTATTTGGGAGATGTGTGTCCTTCTTAATGACCCCCCCTCTTTGCTATGTCTTTCAAATGAAGTATCCTTTGAGTGGACCCCTTTTTCTCTTTAAGGTTTCCTGAGGGACCCATTTGAAAGCCTCTATCTCAAATGAATTCTATGATGTCTAGATTGGGGGTAGCCCGACAAGACCTCACTTTTCAAACAGTGCATCCCTTGAGTGGACCCCTCTTCTTTTGAAGGGTTCTCAAGGGACCCCTTTGAAAGACTTCCAATTTGTTGATGGTTTGTGTGATTTTCTACTTGATTTCCTGTGTGGCTACTTTTTTTCAGGCATGCTTTATCTACAGGTAAACATGTTGCTTTGCAAGTGCGCCTGTAAAGCCGCTTTCCAATCCGACTCTACGGAGTTCCCTTTCTCTTGGTTTCCTCCATGTGAGAGATCTTGGGGGATGCCTCCTTGCAGGTTTTGGGCCTATAAGACACTTTCATCTTTGGGTTTCCTCCATGTGAGAGATCTTGAGGGATGCCTCCTTGTAGGTCTATGTGCCTGCAAGGTTCTTTTTTCTCTAGGCTTCCTTCATGTGAGAGATCTTGGGGGTTGCCTTTGTGTAGGTCTGGGGGCCTGTGAGACACTTTCATCCTGCAGGATTTGTCCATCATTGGTCTGAGGGCCTTTGGTGTACTTTGTCCAACTTCATAGTTTTGTGGGGCTATGGAGTCTTTTTATTCAAAATTCCTCAGGAGAAAGTACCTATGGAGCCATCTCTCTTGGAATTTTTATTCCTTTCTAGCTTCTCCATCTTTCTCTTAAATTCTCTTCTCTTCTCTTCTCAATTGTATATACCAGATCAAAGATCTGCATCTTCTTCATCTTGAGTATATTCCCTTCTTCTCTCCTTTTAAGAATTCTTCTAAGTGTGTTATTTCTTAATTTTGGGATGATGTGTAGTACTGAGACAACCTTCTACATCAAGGTCTCTTTTACTTTGTTGACTCAAATCCGTTAGTTTTTTGTGTGCTAACATTGTCTTGTGTAGGTTTTTCTTGTCTAATGCATTTGTTTTGCAGGTCTTCAGCTTGGGGGCATTCTTCTATGGTTTGAAGAGTTATTTTCTTCCTCTATAGTATCCTTTTCACATAACGATGTTATTTATGTTTAGTATATATCATTTAGCATGCATATTAGCATAGATTCATATGCCCACTAAAGTGGGGGAAAAATGTAATGTTGCAAAATTGCACCCCTTGCAATTTCGCATACATCCTTACATCCGATTTAGTGTCCACTCCCTTAGCATCTTGCGTAGGCTCATTTTATCCCTTGCATCAACCTTTCTCCCTTATCAGAATGCTTCAGACCCCTTTTTAGTAGCTACCCTTGTCTGTCTGCTTTGCATCGAACCTTGTGTTTTTCCCATCTATGTTGTTTTGCAGTGTGATGTGTCCAAACACTAGCGCACCTCATGGACATACATGCATTGTGCTAGTGTCCTACAATGTTTCAACATTCAAATGACCACCTTTGAGCATGTTTTCCACTTGTTAGCCTCTTTTATCGATGGTAACGACTCAGGTCACCTTGTAAATGCCCGAGAAGCTTCTTTTTGCCTCTTTTCCCTCCTTAAAATTTATCTTCTCAATTCATTTGGCCTCTTCCTTTGCCTCTATCTTCTTTCCAACCTTGGCTCTATCCTTCCTCTCTTGTTATTTTTCTTGTACAACTCCATACATCTTGTTATAGCAGCACACTCAAGTCATTACAACACCCTCTACAACACTTCTAGATCTTGTAGCTCTCTTTGTTTCCCTCCTTGGCTTTCTACACCTTTTATGTGATATCTAGCTTGTTCCTTGCACCTTTGAGCATCTTGGTATTTGTTACATCTCCTATCTATTGCATCCTTACTTCGTGATATGGGTTCTCCTCCTCGAGTGGGGATTGATTTTATCACCTACATTTTGTGATACAAGTTCTCCTCCTTGAGTGGGGTTTTCTTTTATCATATCACACTTGCATGCTCTATTTATCCTTATCTATCTAGCTATTCATGGAGGTGGGAACACCAAAAAGGGAGTTTAACTGAGACAAACCCCTATACAACCCCAAAAATTTCTCTAGATCTTACGCATGCAGGTATTGAAGACATTCACGTAATAGAGACTTCATTACTTGTATTTTTGTGAGAAGTTTCTCCCTTATTCTCTTGAGAAGTTTCTCCATTATTCTCTTACTTTATCATTTCTATTTCACTTTACTTCATTTCTATTACATTATGTTACTTTATCGCATTCTATAAGTTCTTAGCAATTAGATTGCTAGCAGTTATTTAGCTATTTTCTATGATAAACTTGCTTTCTAGACAATACAGATGCCAGCGCGCCAAAGAGATGCTAGCGCACCACACTATCATCTCAAACCAATGATGTTGTCCCTTGGACAAGAGCCCGCTAGTTTTTCCAAAAAATATTTGTAACCTACTCTCTCAGATTCTAGAACTATCACACTATTCCTTGAGGTAGTTTAGGGTAGTTCATTCCATGAGGTTTTTTGAATGAAGAGAACTTGTGAGTCGCAAATCCCCATTCCCTATAGAATCAAATAGCAAGAGTGTGTAACTTAGGGCTAAAACCTGAACCAAATACCTTGCTATCAAAATTCTCCTCAAAAATAGAAGCATTAGTGTCTTTCCTTATTGCATCTAATGCAATAGCATATGAAAGCTCCCACCTAGGAAATAATAGAATTCCACTTTCTTTAACCAGATCTCTTGCCTCTTGTTGTGATATGGTAGTAATTTCCTTCATTATCTTATTCTCTTCTTCCTTCTCAGCTTCTTCTTATAATGAAGGATCAACCTTTTCTTTTGATTCTTCTATTCTCTTCTTGATGTCAGAGCTTCTTGATTGGATGACAAAATCCATGAATTCCTTGGTTTGTAAAAATGTGTCATCTCTCATGAAATTATTACAATCCTTGATCCTAACATCATCATCTTCTTCATCATTATATTCCCATTTAACCATCCTACTAGGAGGAACAACTATATTCAAAGCATCCTCCTTTTCAAGGGATGGGAATCTTTGATCAACTTCTTCTTCCATTGGAACATGTTCTGCAAATTCTTCAGATGCATAACCCTCACCTCCTTGCTCACTTGTTGAATAGGTCACCAATGGGGTTATTGTTGGTTGCTTACCTATCTCTTTTGATTGCACATGAATGCCTTGAGTTGAATACTGAGTCGGTTGGCTCCTCTCTTGAGCATCATGATGCTCCTTAGCAACTTTTTCCTTTACCTTAGCCTATTTAACCTTATCAAAGAATATTTTATCCTTGAATTCCCCTAACATTATTTTAGCTTTCACATATAAGGTTTGTATCTTAGAGTAAGGACTTATATAAAATGGGTTCTCTTTTAGCATCCTTTCTTCAATGCCACAATTTTTTATCCATTCACTCTTCCTCTTTGCAACTTCAGCATCAGAACATAAGTTTCTAATTACATCTTCTTGATATAGGAATTGGTGTTGTTTTCCTAACAATTCTCTTTCTCTTATTTCTGCATCAATAACCCCCTTAGGATCACAATATATTATGATATCTTACTTCATCCTATAGTTATTTAAGAGGGAACCAAACCTCTCAATACCTTCCTTTGACAAGCATGAAAAATATGCAAACCCACATTTAGGGTTCATCAGTGATGCCTTCCTTGACTTCTTAAAGTGTTCTTTGTCCATGGCATCTAACTGCCACATTATTTCCATAAAATCTTTCATATCAAACACATACATAGGCGATGATCGGGTGGCAGTGGGGATCCATAAATCCTAATTGTAGTATAATTGGTATCCCCCCAATTGAAATTTTGTGTTGTGTTCTACTCAAACTCCAAAGGCCTTAAAATTTCTTTCACACCTCTTGATATTTTGTATACTCGCTTTAATCCTAGCTACTCCATTACACCAAACTTGAAACCATTTCCAAATGCAACATAATTAGAATTAGGGCAATGCATATCCCAAACATGTGTACATATTTGTACTCACAATTCATTATCTTGGTTCTCTTTCTCTCAGCCTCATGAAGTTTCTCCATACCTTTCTGCCTTTCCACAACATATGCATCAATAGAGAGTAATGTTTGCATGATAATGGAGATGTTGTATCTTTCAATTGTATCAAGTCCTCATGAATTTGATCAGCAATGTAGGAAGCATAATCAAAATTCTTGTTCTAATATTTGTTTTGTATATCAATTTCCATGACCATTAAAGAAATATCCATCTTGATGTCAAACTTCTTATGCAAAACTTGGCATGATGCATAGTCTGTATTCTTAAAATAATCTTCAAAATCATCACAGTCAAATGGATCAAACTCCTTAGTAAATGGTACACCATTCTTTTTCAGGTCACGCCTTCTATGTCTTGGAAAAACATTTTTTCTAAATGCAAATTTATTCTGCTCATTTTCATTATACAAGGCATGAAATTTGATTGATTCAGTAAAAGAAGGGTTCAAGTTGAAAAATTCAACTATTTGGCTCCTTGTAATTTCCAGCATTGGAGAAAAATATGGGAACCTCTTGATTGTCCTATCTGTATGATCATAACATCTATCCAATTCAAGAATCAACTCCACCTCCATAAATACTTTGGGAAAACCAACTTCTCAATATCATAAGTCCAAAGTTGGCATGTTGGGTGACTAGAAAATCTCTTGTTGAAAGCATATAAAAACAAGTACCAACCGCTTTGTGGCAACACTACATTACCAACACCAGAAGTCAAGTCCTAAAAGTAGCTTGTCAATACACCTTCACTAGTTTTCCTCTTTCCAACTGGTTTAACCTCTGTAGTTGGATCTTTAGAAGCCTCTTCCATAAACTAAGAGTAATCTCTCTTCATAGTTCTCTACTTTGCAGATGCATCAAGAACCTCTGGCTTGGGCTTATCATCCTAGGGCTTTAGTCTTTTAACCCTCTTATGTTTAGGCTTCCTCTCAGGTTTAATAGTAGATTCACTAGGCTCACTCATTTTTCGGTGTACATAATAGAACTAGGGTTTCAAAATAACTGGGGATTACTTTCTTAATTCTAAATTCACAAGGTTCAAACTAATTTTCAACAAATTTCACTCTCCTTCCCAAACCCTACATGAAACAATTACAATTCTTGTTTTGAAATCAAGAAACAATAATCCTAACCAGAAACCCTAGCAATTCACCCAATTCTCAGACTACCCAATGTTATATAATTACTCACAGAGGCATAAAAATTAACTTACCCAAGAAAAACCAGTAGCATGTTCTTCAAATTCTCTTCACCTAGAGCTCGTCTTCTCTTTTCTTTTAAACTTGACCAATTCTTCTGCTCTTGAAGGTTATAATTGTGAACTAAAATGATAAACAACCCTCTTTATGGCTTAGAAATGGCTCAAGTTTGAATTCATAACATTGATCTTTCTGATTTTAAACATCATCAATGGTTCTCCTCAACCATCACTTTTTCTTTCCACAAGTATGCTTTAAAATAGTGATGATACCTTAGGAATTTGCCACGTAACTACTCTGCGTGCCTCAATAGTGCTTTTGAAATCCATCGCTCATTTTTGTAATGTTTCAAAGTTAAACTAGAACTTCGACGATGTGAAGTATCCCAGTGATACAAAGAGATTACCCACATCCATCTCTTGTTGTTATAGTTGATTTGGAAATGGAAAATCCTTCACTGAAGGGTGATATAGGTGATGGAAGTGGATGCTAACATGTGGTAATATCATTTCCCATGGTTATTTTCTTTCCTATCGCTCATCACAGTGCTGAAGATTAAATGAGTGACAAATATTGTCTATGATGCCAAGACTTAGCACGCAAAGGAGAATCGAATGCCATCGTGCGTCGCTATAAATATTTCCAAAGCACAATGACTTTGATGATACAAAAGGTAGCAGCAATACAAGGGTAATACAAGCCATTGCTTGTCACTGAAGTGGAATGGAAGGACCAAAAGTCTTCAGCAATACACGATGCGAAGGGAGATGGTTCATCGCTCATCGCTATAATGAAGCTGATGAGTCAAAATACTTCAATGATGAGCAATACAAATGTCAAGTGGTAGGATTTAAGCATGTGCTTAAAAATTTATTCTTAAAAGAGGGAATTCCTAGGGAGAATGAGGACAAGGGGCATAAAAGGACTTAACCATTTTTTTAACAAAGGATGTAAAGGCCAAACAAGTCCAAATTTTCAACCTTATAAAATATTAAATCTCCAGACCAAAATAATATAAAATATTATGTGACGAGTAAACGAGGAATCCTAAGCACAAGGGTTCAATCACCAAATGACTTCAAAGGCTCAAGATGTAACTAAGACAACCTAGAACCGATCATAGAAATTCAATGAAGGATTAGACCAAAGGACCAAGATTTAGAAAAGGGAAAAATATGCTAAGTAAAACCCACCAAATAGCATAAAACCCTAAACCCTTAGTTCATTTCAGACCAGGAAACCACCAAAGTAAAGGCATTTAGATTAGTGGAACAAAAAATTTTGAGGGTTCCACCAGTGGCTCTAATTGGGGACACATGCCTCTTGCAGGCATGGCGAGATTTCAAATCTCATGGTTGAAGCATACCAAGCACAAGGACACCCAAAAACCAAGGACCTGCCTAGACAAGGCAAGTAGACTAGACCCAAGCAAACCAATATACAAAATTTACAAGACTATATAATTTACATGGAGCAGAACATATTTCAAGAGAAATATGGCTTCAAGAACTGTCCATGTACTGGAAATTCAAGAAGTTCACCTGTTAAGCTTTGGAGAAAGTATGAATCCTCCCCATGTGTATTGGATATCAGATAAATGGCCCAACCACAATGCTTCAAATTTTCCATGTTTACCCTTATCTTGAGCCCTTGCATTCCACATCAATACCATACTCCTTGCGTGATCCCACAATACTATTTTACAATTTAAGGCCAAACTAGACATTGAACTGAATTTTTTTAACTAAATCTTCACTTTCATACACCTATAGTAGCTAAATCGTGAGGAATTTGAAGATGATGTAAACTAATGATTTGTGACATTTTGTTTGTAGATTCTAAATATATTTTTAAAAAAAATTGGAATCAGATTGCACTTCTTTTTCCATCTCCTTCAACAACAAGTTTTTAACAATAAACATTATTTTTAAAGAGTGGTGTTACTAGCTAACACAACTTTTTTTCTATGAAGGATTAAATTCTAATTTTTTCGTATTTAGATTCATAACTATGATATCTAGTGCATGGAATTGGTTTCATAGAATTTCATTAAATATTTTTTTAATTAAGTTTCAAATTCAAACCAAGTACAATTTAGACATGATTCACTGGCTAAAACATAACTTTTTTTGTATGTATCAAAATTCAATATTTTTTTGTTGGATCAGGGACATCAATATCTAGTGCACTGATATTTTTCAAAAAAAAAATGATAATCTGCTATTTTTCCACATGCAAAATAGAGAGCTTGATTTTTGGTGAAAAACCTATGTTTAATCAAACTATAAAAAAATACATAATAAAACCAAAACATATTAAAATTATATTTGATGGATAGCTCATTCTGAGGACTACCATCATCTAATTGGGTCCATCAATTCTCCTCCATTTTCATCCTCAACTTGAGCTTCGAAGGGAAAATTTTTGTAGAGATTTGGTAGAAGAGGGGGAGAAGGGGCAAAAATGGGGGTTCTAGCAAACCAAGTTTCGCTAGAACCCCCCCTTCTAGCAAACCAGGGTTTTCTAGAACTAGGAGGTTCACTAGAACCCCCCTTCTAATAAACCCCCCTTTAAATGAAATTAAAAAATAAAACCCATTAAAGGGGACTTTGCTAGAAGGGGGGGTTCTAGCAAACCCCCTAGTTCTAGCGAACCCTTTAGGGGGTTCTAGTGAACCCTTTAGGGGGTCCTAGCGAACCCCCTAGTCCTAGCAAACCCTTTAGGGGGTTCTAGCAAACCCCCCTAGTTCTAACAAACCCCCTAAAGTGTTTTCCATTTGATAATGCATTTTTCCTTCCTCAACAAAATTAAAAACCATTTTTGTGGGTTTACCCCCTACTTCAAATTTCTTGGTAGAAGCTCTTTTTTCATACAAGTACTTGACTTTAGCTGCATCTAGGTATTTTTCTCATGAGCATCTCTTCTAGTTTCATCTAGTTGTATCAGAGCATCAACTCTATGTTGTATGTCATCACATATGTAACCATCATACTCTTGTATCAATTTATATATTTTTAGCAAGTTATTCTAAGGAAATCTAGCATATAAACCATACACTAAGCCAAAAGGTGAATGTCTTGTGGATTTATTAACAGTAACTTTGTCAGCCCATAGTGCAAGCTTCAACTTTGAATCCTGGGATTTCTTATTCTTCTCTATCACCCTTTTGATAATCTTCATCAAAATTTTGTTACTAGATTCATCTTGACCATTCCCTTGAGGATGACAAGGCAAAGAATATGAGATTTGTATTCCATAATTGTCACAAAAATCCTTGAACTCATCAAATCTAAAACACATGGAATTGTCTGAGATAATGTTTTATGGGACTCCAAATCTAATTAGGATATTATTCATTAGGAAATCAATTACCACTTTACTTTTTTCCTTCTTGGTGGGGATTGCTTCCACCCATTTTGTAAAGTAATCAGTTGCAACAAAAATCCAAGAATTACCCCCACTAGATTTTTCTGATATTTCACCAATGAAGTCTATACCCCACTGTTGAAAGGGAGCCTAAAATAAAATGGGCCTAAGTGGTAAATTCCCTGAGAATATTTTTCAAGCATCACAAGTTTTAACAAACTTGTGGGAATCTTTTAAAATTGAAGGCCACCAAAAACCTTCACTCAGAATCTTATGAGTAGTTGTTTTAGCCATGTAGTGGTCGCCACATACCCCATTATGCATTTCTAGCAAAAGTTCCAACACCTACTTTCCATCCACACACTTAAGTAACACACCCTTTGTACTTCTCCACCAAAGCTCATTATCAATGATGAAATATTTAATAGCTTGTAACTTCAATGTTCTTCTCTCATTATCAGCCATACCTTTAGGGAATTGCATGGTTTGCAAATATTGAACAATCCTTCTATAACAACCACAAGTTTGCATGTCACAAATGGGTGCAACATCTATACATTTCACTTGATTTATTTTATTTGCCTCCAAGTTAGTTTTAGCGATCAACTTAGGTAGACCATGTCCTCTTACCAACTTGGTAATCTGAACATCAATGTTAAACTCTTGGATCATGTTGATCCATTTGCACCTTCTACCTGTGGTTTCTTGTTGGGTGAATATATCCTTCACTATATTACTTGGCACAAAATCTATGACTTTAGTTCCCATTAGGTATGTTCTAAAAAAAATTATAGCCTTGACTAAGGCATATGCTTGCTTCTTAGTCATGGCATACTTAAGTTCTACGGCTTGCAAAAGACTTAATAAAGAATGCAATGGGTTGTTCAAATCCCTCATCATTTTTTTGTAGAAATACAATAGCAATAGTATGGAAAGAAGCAAAGGAAAAAATATGCATAGGCTTGGAAAAATATGGAGATTTTAGCACTGGAGCCTCCTTGATGGCTTTTTTTATACTTTTAAAAGCTTTACTAGGCTCCTCACTCCAAACCACCTTCTCTCCCTTTTCTAGCATCTTGGGAATAGGCCCAGTAATCTTAGCAAAGTTAGTGACAAACCTTCTCAAGAAATTGATTTGTCCAAAGAATGATTGGATACCTTTGGCATTTTCTAGCTACGAAATTTTTTCTATTACAGCCACTCTTTCAAGATCAATCCTTATTCCATATTTGGACACAATATGTCCCAATATATTACCTTCTTTTACTCCAAACACACACTTTTTTGGATTCAATGAAATTCCATATTCTTGTGATTTCTTAAACACTTTCTCCAAATGCATACAATTATCTTCTTTTTTATTGTATGCAGTTAGATCATCTTGGTAGATAGCTAAAAAATATGTCTATGAAATATGGAAATTCCACATCCATGGCTCTTTGAAAGGTATCCCCTGCATTTTTCAATCCAAATGGAATTCTGACATAGACATAAGTGCCCCATGGAGTTATGAAAGTTGTTTCCTACTACTTGGATTATTTGACCACCACTTGATTATAACCTAAGAACCCATCCATCATAGATAAAATTTCATAGCCAATTACCATTTGTAACATGGCTTCCATTCTTGGAAGAGGATAATTATCTTTCAACGATGACACATTCAATTCTAAAATCAACATAGAGCCTTATGTCACTATTCTTCTTCCTAACTGGAAAAAGATTTGAAACCCACGATGAGTGTCTGATTGACTTAATGATCCTAGCATCCCTTAATTTCACAAGTTCTTCCTGCATCTTAGGCTGCAATGTGGGATTTATCAGTCTCTATTTTTTTCCTAAAGGGCTTGGCATCTGGCTTCAGAGGTATTTCATGCTAAAAAATATCTTCTCTATATGCCTTTAGGTCATCATAAGACCATGCAAACACATGCATGTACTTCCTTAACAAATCAATTAGCATTTACTTGACTTGATGTTTCATCTTCTTCCCAATATAAACCTTTTTTGGAACATTCTCTGTACCAAGTTTCACTTCTTCCAAATCTTCTTTGTGTCTGCATGTCTACTTAGCATTACTCCTATCAGGGCCATCAAACACCCTTTCCAATCCAACTAGTCCCTTTGGAATTTTTTTGGTTTTCAATTGGATGATATCATTCCAAAATATGGTTTCCTTACCATCCACTTCCTCCACAAAGGCTCCAAAATCAATTTCTTGACCCTCATATTCATCTATACATTGCAAGAATCTTAAAATATCTTCATCATCATTAAACACCTACCAATTCTTGATGTTGTCAAGAAATGAAGGTCTAACTTGCACTTCAACCTTCGAAATGCCAGTAAATGCAATATCATTTAGTAAGAGAGAAATATTGGCAAGTAAATCTACCACTCTATTATTACTCCTATCCAAACAATCACTGTTGAATGCATCAAACTACTCAATTGAATCCCTAGACAACATTTCTATATTGCCTTAGTCTAGTATTCTTTGATACATATTTTCCTCTAAGCTAAGAAACAACAAGTTTTGAGTCTCCAATGACTCTTCTTAATACCATGTTTCTCAGCTAGATTTAGCCCTAGTAGCAAGGCTTCATACTCAGCTACATTGTTTGTGCATGCAAACAATAATTGAAATCAAAACTTGAAAGTCTTATCACTAGGAGAAATAAGTATGACCCCTGCACCAACTCCCTCCTTTGAACAAGCTCCATAAAAATGCATATTCCATAGGTCATCACTATTATCTTGTTGCGATACTTCTTTCTTTAGAGGTGTAGGTTGTTTTTCTTCCTCTTCTTGTAATTCTTCAATCCTAAAGTTGTCCATGTCGATGTCTATAAAATGGATTTTATATGCTTCCTCCACAAATTCAATTATATGTGGAGCTCTTAGTTCCCTCACAATTTTGATGTCCTTTCCCTTAATAGGAAAATTTGCAAAGGACATGTTACATTGCATGCTACCTCCCATGGATGCACTCCATTTTCTAGATAATAACATACCATAATTGGGCGGGATGTCCACCACAACTATGCTCATGACAAACTCCTTATCAGGAAAAGCAGTTAATCTGTATGGAACATATTTAATAACTCTAATAATTGGGATTTCTCTAGAATCCATGCAATAACACTTCTCATATGCACAGTTAATCTTCAAACCCATTTCTTTCATTATTTCTACTAACATGATGTTAGATGAAGCCCCTAAATTGATCATGCAATTCTTTAGCAGCTTATCATCTACAATCAAGGTTACATAGAATGGATCAATATTATTTGGGAAAATTGTGATAGTGCTACCCAAGTAAATTTGAGGGATCTCACCAATGTCTCCCTCCATTATCTCCACTCACTAGATTTCCACTCACTTCAGGCTAAGTAGTCGCCCTTTTATCTTCACAGGCCTAAGTGGTACCATTGATAAGGGTCATTGCCTTCTACTTATGTTCATCAATCCTCATCATTTCCATTATTGGAATAGTCACCTTAACTTGGGAAAGCAGCTGAAACATGTCAACTGGATTATACTTTGGTAAATCATAAGGGATCACACTTTTTTCTTCAACTTAGACCTTTTGTTGCTCAATTTTTTTTCTCTTTCTTATCTTGTTTCTTTTCTGGATCTACACTTGACTTTTGAGTCTTAACTTCAACAATTAAGACAACAACTTCATCAGGCTTCTTGGTTACATTATCTTTCTTGTCCCAAATTCTAGGTCTCTTACTTTCCTTAGCTTTTGCCTCTTACTTATTTAACTTGGCCAACTCTTCTGTCTTAGTCCCCTATTTTACAGCATTTTGTTTCTTCATGAACATACTACTAGGCTTTCCTTGATCACAATTGGCAACTCTATTTCTCAAGTTGTGAGTATTCTTGGCTTTTTCTACCAATGTCACTGTCATCTTCTTATACTCTTCATCAGAAGGTATTCTCAAGGACACATCCCCTTCATCTATTTCCATAGCACAAATGTTGTCCTCAATCTCTTCATCCTCATTAGGGAAAATTTTCTAATGACATGAGTTTATTTTTTTCTTTAGCAGTCGATGTCCACTTCTTGTGAATCTTCTTTTTAAGAACACTCCTCATCAGCAAAGTTTTCTCTATGCATAAGCACATGTACTTCAACATCATTTTCCTCCATGGGCTCATAGTCATCTAACTGATTTTTTTCTTCTTCAAACTGTCTTGCTACTGAGCATGACTAAGAAGCATGTGGTAGTTGGAAAACAACACACCAATGTGTCTCATCAGCAAAATTAACTGAATTCTTCTACAATGGATCAAGAGGGAATTTATTACATAGATTTTTTGATTGTTTGGAAGTGGCTTCCCATTATGAAAATTACTATTATAGGGATCTGGTCTTGTAGCCGAGGAGGTCTATCATTCTTCTAAAAATTTGGCTTCTCATTTGCAAGCCCCTTATCTTTCCTTGCAAGCCTATAGCTAATATCCTTCATGGAACTTACAAAATTATCAATCTTGTCTTCAAGAAAAGATCATTTTGCTGCAGAATGCTTATCTTCTTTCTTGGGGTTCTTCAAGATTTTAATGTCATCTCTTCTCCCAACTTTACCTGTTTCTCTTCTAATGTTTTCAATGTGGATTTACATCTTGAAAGATTCTCTCAAGGTTTCAATATTTTTATCCAGCAGGAGATAGCTCATTTTTGCATCAAATTCATTACAATAGTTTACCAAGCATACACTATCATTGAGTCTCAAATGAGAAGGTAATCTATTTATGGCCTTCTGAAATATTACATTGAAATAAGCCACAGACTCATTTGAACCTTTAGAGATATTGTTAAATTGATTCAGGAGGAATCTTGAATCAATCTTATCACTGTAATATTCTCTAAATAGCCTCTTGAACTCTTCCCAAGAACCAATACTCTTAGCAAGTAAACCTCTATACCATTCTCTAGCATCCTCAATGAGTGACTACATGAAAATATTCATCATCACATCCTCAGCTGCCACCTCAAAATCATGCATCACATTTGTAAATTCTTTTAGGTGATTTTCACCTCTTATGGCATTGTTATTAGAGAATTTAACCAAATCAGGCCTTATGTCCTTAGGGAATTGATTTGGATAACCAGGAATCCCAACAAAGCATAATTGTCGGTACCTATCCACTTGCATTGGCCTCCTAGTAATTCAATCTCTATGATTATTTTGAGGCTCACCATCTTCTTGATCACCATATTGGTTATTACCTTTTCCATTTCCACCCCCACCATCATTACCACCTCCATTTTTCTTTCCTCCACCACCACTTCCTTCTCCATCCTCAGAGTAGGTGCTCTTATTCTTATAGTTACCTCCACCTCCACCACCCTGACCTTTGCAACCACTTCCACCAAGAATGTGTCCATCTCAATTTGGTATTTTTTGGATTAGAACTAGTGTGACCAGAGCTTGAAGCTTCTAGATCAAGAATGGAGGTTTTAAGGAATGAAATTTTCCTTGCTATTTCTGCATTTGTAGCCTCAATATCCATTTTATTTAGCTCTTACTATAACTTCCCATTAACCAGCTGCAACCTCAAGATTTTAAGGTCAGGAGGCACATTTCATGGAATGGACTTGTTTTTAGCACATTTAGTAGATGTGTTAGTAGATGAAGTATTTGAATTTGTATTGTTGTTTTTACTAGGGATGGTTTTCTTAGGCTGGCCTATAGGCTTCTTTCTATGATCTACAAGTTGTGACTTCTTAGCAGTAGTAGAAGGATCTATGACTTTAGTTGCAATAATAGAGGCAGTGTAAGTACTTTTAGTAGAGGTTCCCATAGGAATGGTCACCTTTAGAAGATCAAGGGTTACCTTAGCAGTAATTTTAGAAGGAAATTCAGGAATGGGTTCTTCCTTTAATGCTTCTTTCATTTTTTCAATTCTTCGTCTTCAAGAATCTCTTTCTAACACCTTTACCCCAACTCTCTCCTCTTTCTCCTTTGCTTGTTTCTCCTCCAACTCCTTGATTCTAATTTCTTCTTCTTCCAAGGCTTACATATCCTTATCTACGTCCTCTTCATCTTCTAGGACATCTTCAAACTCACTAGGTTTAGGAGTGTAAAAGGTAAGGTTCAGTGGTTATCTCTTAGGGGAATGATGTGAGGCTATACTACGGGATTTACCCCTTGGTTTGAAGTTATCATCATTAAAAATAGATTTAACCCCAAGGGTTGCACTTCTGGTTGGGAATTTGTTATCCTTTTCCCAAAATTCCCACCTCTCTTCTTCCTTTGACATCTCAATATTACTATCAGGAGTTTCATCAATGGGTAAACCTTCCTTATTTGAATTAAGCATACCATATCCAAATGCTCCTTCATGAACAGATTCATTATGAACATTTTTATTTAAATTAGGAAAAGCATGAGCAAGATTTTTAGTAGACTTACTCGATTCAGCATTATTTGCTTTCCAGGTTGGTTTTTTGTCCTTTGATGGCTCAAGCTCCAGCTTCTTCTTAGGATGTTTCTTCATGTATCTTCTAGTTCTTCTCATGGTGTTGAATTTCTCCTCATAGTTATCCTTCTCTCTTCTTCTTTGAGGATCTAACTTTGCACTGGCACAAGAAACTTCAGATTCGCCACCCACAATACTAGGAAATAAAATTTAATTACACTTTGGAGATGCACTCACAATCTCAAAGAAAACCTTGAACATAACTTGACATAAAATAGAAGATGGAACCAGAACTCGATGCATAAAACTAGGATTAAGCTAATGATGAGAATTTTCACAAATCGTTCTCTGAAAAAATGAAGAACAATGAAAATATTTGACTCTAACTGTACCAAATCTAACCTAGAGACATTGGACTAGCATTGTCCCCAATAGAGTCACCAATCTTTTTCTTATTTTTTAAGAACAAAACTTAATCTCAACAATTGCCTATGAACGAGACATAGTTCAATGATCAACAATGGTGAGGATTGGCCAACAACTAGGTGAAAGCTTGCTAGGATTTCCCTCGCACTTTAGACTCTGTGAGACCTATGAGGGTGATCCCTACAATGTTCTAGATGATACTCTTGTTCCAAATTACCACAGACATTGTAAATAATAGATACATTCTCCTGAATTACAAATTAAATGAAAACCTTCAAGAATCTAGAAAATTCATTAACAAGTAATCATCTAAAGCAAAGAATGGACAACTTCATATGGAACTTCACAAAAATTTAACGTGTATGAATGTTTTCTTTAAGAATTTGTTCTTTGAAAAGGAAAAACTAACTCCATTACTTAAAATTTAACCAAATTTATAGAACAGTGTCTTATCCATGGGTGATGGATTCAAATTTTAAATAAATTATAATACAACAGTAATTAAACTTAGCATTTATAGACTATTGTGATATTGCATTACAATACAACAACTCCAGATCTTCTAGAACAGAAACTTCTTACCAAATCCTCATACTTAATCACATAAACCTATGACGTCATCAAATAATTTTAATTAATTATTTGAAATAAAGCATAGACAAAACCATACATTGAACCAAAACGATTGAAGACCAATAAAAGATACTTGATCATTTTATTAATAATTCATGCAAAAAAATACAATAGGAGAGAATTTGTTCTAGAATTTACACTTCTCATTCAAATGCTATTACTATTGTAAAACCATTATGCTTATTACAAAATAGAATTCATACCTAAGACTCAATACTATTTCTATTCCTTTGTGCTTGTATTACAAAAATATTTACATGAGTTTGAATGCTTATCCAACCAAAGACCCATGCAATTGGCCTTCAATTCCCTTTTATAAGAATAAGGGAGAAACAAGCCTCGGGCTAAATTACACATACAAACACATTTAACATTTGACTTACATTTGAATTTCAATTCTAAAATATCCCCAAGTAGTTATATTTTCATTTCCATGAGGGGGAAAAAATATAAGGAAAAATCATTTCCATTCGTTGAAGAAGATTTCCCTGCCTTCCAAAAGGAATCTTTCATCGTTGTATTCATTCCAACTGAGAGCAAAGTATCCTCTTCCACGAACAAAATTGTACCTCCACATGCCATCGAGTCAGCAGAAACTATAAAACAAGAAAAGCATAAAAGAGGAAAGCATAAACCCATCCACATTAGCATCCTTGTCACCAATCTTCATAACTAAGAGGACATATTTTGCAATACTTCACCAAAGGCTTAATCTATAAATTTTTTGACCCATGTTTTATACTCCTCTTCAATTGGCCATTGTGTATCCAGCAGATTCTACACTTCGGTGTTATGTTGGTTATATCTAGCATCAATAAGTATCTTGGCCTCCTTCACAAATGTGTTCATTCTTACCTCAATTCCTATCATCTTCTCTACAGCAAGATTCAACATGGTATAATCGGTGAGATTGATCATTTTATTGAAATGTGGGAGTAAACCTCCCAACTCATCCTTCCATACAGAAAAATCCTTCATTTCACCTTAATCAGTTAATATCTTTGGCATGTCATGCCCTTCCATATATCTAAAAAAAATTAGCTTATTTTGTAACTACATACCTAACTTACCATGAAAAGTTATCTCACTTAACAAATCTATTTCCTTTAACAGATCAGGAATATTAGTTGGAGCCTCAAGGTCCTCTTTCATGTTGGGCATCATCTCTTTGAGCGCTCCTACCCTGGTACTCCATTTTCTCCATTCATTTTGAAAAGCACTTTGAACTAGAAAATACTTCTTGTGTGCCTCATGAATATTCTTATAAACATCCCACACATTATTAGCCTTGTTCACTAACTTTGTAACCCTATGCTTTAAAACATCATTAAAAAAATCATCTACCACCTTAGAAGTTTCCTCTTTGGATTTCTTAGTATTACACTTTTCTATCTCCACTTCCTGCCTCAAACTTTGAATTCTTAATGATAGGGTCTCCCTATTCTATGTACACAAATCAGAAGAAGAAGTTGTGGGAGAAGGAAAACCTTGTTTTTTGTAGCAATCACCCTATTATGCTCATCCATCAACTTGTTGTACTTATCCAGCAACTTATCATACCTATCCTATGAAATTTGGGTTGTATTAACACTCAACATAGCAGCATGCATAGTTGTGCAGCTATAGTGGCAATCATCTTAGTAGCCCTTTTTATGACCACAACACCAATTTCTTGCTCCATAGATTTAATTACTTCAACTTTCCCAATATTTAGTGCCATAGACCAACTATCAAGAGTGTGCAACTTAGGGCTAAAACCTGAACCAAATACCTTGCTATCAAAAATCTTCTCGAAAATATAAGCATTGGGGTCTTTTCTTATTGCATCTAATGCAATAGCAAATGAAATCTCCCACCTAGGCCACAATAAAATCCCATTTGCTTTAACCAGATCTCTTGCCTCTTGTGGTGATATGGCAGTAATTTCCTTCATTATCTTATTCTCTTCTTCCTTCTCAGCTTCTTCTTGTAATGAAGGATCAACCTTTTCTTTTCCTTCTATTCTCTTCTTGATGTTAGAGCTTCTTAATTGGATGAAAAAATCCCTAAATTCCATGGTTTGGACAAATTTCTCATCACTCATGAAATCATTACAAGCCTTGATCTTGACATCATCATATTCTTCTTCATTATATTCCCATTTAACAATCCTACTAGTAGGAACAACAATATTCAAATCATCCTCCTTTTTCAGCGGATGAGAATCTCTAATCAACTTCTTCTTCCATTGGAACATGTTATGCAAATTCTTCAGGTGCAAAACCCTCACCTCCTTGCTCACTTACTGAATAGGCCACCAATGGGCTAACTGTAGGTTTCTTACCTATCTCCTTTGATTGCACATAAATTCCTTGAGCTAAAGACTAATCCAATTGGATCCTCACTTGAGCATCATGATGATCCTTAACAACTTTGGCCTTTACCTCATCCTATTTAACCTTATCAAAGAAGCTTTTATCCTTGCAATCCCCTAAAATTATTTTAGCTTGCACATATAATTCTTGTATCTCAAAGTAAGGACTTACATAAAAGAGGTTCTCTTTTAGCATCCTTTCTTCAATGCCACAATTTTTTCTCCATTCACTCTTCCTCTCTACAACTTCAACATCAAAAGATAAGTTTTTTATTACATCTCTATATAGGAATTGGTCCTATTTTCTTGGAAATCCTCTATCTCTTCCTTCTGCATCAATAACCCCCTCAAGATCACAATATCTTATGATATCCTACTTCATCCTGTAGTTATTTAAGAGGGAACGAAACCTCTCAATACCTTCCTTTAACAAGCATACAAAATATGCAAGCCCACATTTAGGGTTTATCAATGATGCCTTCCTTGACTTCCTAGAGTGTTCTTTGTCCATGGCATCTAACTGCCACATTATTTCCATAAAATTTTGCATGTTAGACACATACATAAGTATTAGATGGGGTGGCACTGGGGATCAATAAATCCTTACTGTAGTATACCTGGTATGCAAGTACCAGTCCCCCCAATTCAAATTTTTTGTTGTGTTCTACTCAAACTCCAAAGGCCTTAAAATTTCTTTCACACCTCTTGATATTTTGTATACAGGCTTTAAGCCCAACTACTCCATTACACAAAACATGAAACCATTACAAAATGTAGCATAATTAGAATCAGGGCAATGCACATCCCAAACATGTGTCCACATTTGTACTAGCAATTCATTATCTTGGTTGTCCATTTCTCTCAGCCTTATGAAGCTTCTCTGTACCTTTTTTCCTTTCCACAACAACATATGCATCAAAAGAGAGTAATTTCTGCATGACAATAGAGGTGTTGTATCTTTCAATTTTATCAAGTCCTCATGAAGTTGATCAGCAATGTAGGAAGCATATTCAAAAGTCTTGTTCTGATATTTGTTTTGTATATTAATTTCCTTGACCATTAAAGCAATATACATCTTGATGTCAAACTTCTTGTGCAAAACTTGGCACAATGCATAGTTTGTATTCTAAAAAAAATCTTCAAAATCATCACATTCAAATGTCTCAAACTCCTTAGGAATAAATGGTACACCATTATTTTTTAGGTCACGCCTTCTATGTCTTGGAAAAACATTTTTTCTATATGAAAATTTATTCTACTCATATTCATTGTACAAGGCATGGAATTTGACTAATTCAATAGTAGAAGGGTTCAAGTTGAAAACTTCAACTATTTGGCTCCTTGTAATTTCCAGTATTGGAGCAAAATCTGGGAACATCTTGATTTTCCTATCAGTAGGATCATAACATCTAGCCAATTCAAGAATCAACTCCACCTCCACAAATATATTTGGTCAAACCAACTTGTCAATATCACAAGTACAGAGGTGGCATGTAGGGTGACTAGCAAATCTCCTATTGAAAGCATATAAAAATAAGTCCCAACCGCTTTGTGGTAACACCACATCACCAACACCAGAATTTGGGTCCTGAAAGTGGCTTTTCAATACACCTTCACCAATTTTCCTCTTTCCACCTAGTTTGACCTCTCTACCTAGATCTTTGGAGGCCTCCTCCATAAACCAAGAGTAATCTATCTTCATAGTTCTCTTCTTTGTAGATGGCTCAGGCACCTTTGGCTTGGGTTTATCATCCTGGGGATTTGGTCTTTTAACCCTCTTCTATTTAGGCTTCCTCTCAAGTTTAATAGTAGATTCACTAAGCTCACTCATTTTTTCAGTGTAATAGAACTAGGGTTTCAAAATAACTAGGGATTACTGTCTTAATTCTAAATTCATAGGGTTCAAACTAATTTTCAACAAATTTCACTCTCCTTCCCAAACCCTACGTGAAAAAATTGCAATTCTTGTTTTTAAATAAAGAAATGACAACCCTAACCACAAACCCTAGCAATTCACCCAATTCTGAGACTACCCAATTGATGTAAGTAAAGGAAGAAAACTCACTCTCTTAATCTCATTTGTCAAAACTCAAATCATATTTTGTTAGGTTACTCATTTCAAGTTCACCTTTCCCTTCACAAACCCTTGTTTCAATACACAAAAATTCTTGTTTCATCTTCAATACACCTTAAGAAACATTCAAATAACTAACCCCAACACAATTTCCAACCTTAACATTTCAAACTTGAGAACTTACACACTAGACTGTCTTAAATCAGCAATTAGGCCTTTTAAAACCACATAGACAAGTAACTCCAACTTCTCAAGCCCATTTCACTTTTCCAAAGGCATCAACATATGCTAAAATACCTATACAATCATATTAGGCCATTCCCCAATCTTCACTCATGATACTTCAACAAACACCTGTTCAAAATTACCAATTTCTAACTCCAAAGATGACTGTTACCAGATCGCTTTAACTGGACAGTTAATATACAATGGCCTAAAACATACAAATCCTTCAAAATATTTCAAAAAATGGATCTAAACATACCCAAATATCCTTTCAAAACAATATTACACTAGAAGGATTCATATTCCCCAAAAAAAATGCATTAAATTACCACTGTACACTGCTTTAACAGATTTTACACATTTTCCAGGCCTAGGGCTTATTGATTCTATTAACTCCTGACGCAAAATATCACACCCAACACTTCAAGAATCCTTTATTAGGTCTTATATTGCTTATTAGTTCATAAAAATTCCATTCCCATGTGTATTTTTACAAACCCTAGCTTTATTCCACTTAACTGCCCTGCTTTTCTGACTATGCATAGAATTACATTCCTAAATTTCAATTCTTCACCTCTTAAATTTATACCTTTAGCCCAAAACCATTAGAATATGAAATAACATCCAAAGAATAATCCATTCACCAAAAAAATAGGCGTTTTCACCATATACAAAGATGAGAAACACAATTTATTCAGCCACTGTTTACCCTAACAGAGGGTTTTGGCAGTTTTGTCAGAATTTTCTATAACTTGTTCAAATTTACACCAATCTAGATGAAACAAGAATGAAATGGAAGGTGATTGAAGTTACTTGTACTTACAACAAATTATAGATGTTTTTCTACTTGTACATGGTCGTACAACAATAGAAAATAGAGAAGTTTTAAAGAAACATGCATAAAAATCAGAGTTTTTATTGATCTAATTCATATGTTCAATCACCCACATGTATCCAAACATTCAAATGGCATTTTTAAAGGAATTTAAAACTGAATCTATAACTTCTAACTACCTTCTAATTCCTAAAAACTAAAATGACCCTTCATCTTCCAAAGTTTTCCTCTTTTTACAAGTTTTGCAAGTTTTTCAACTTTTATATTTTTTTGATTGACAACTTTCCACCTTTTTGCAATTTGACACAAAACAATAAACTTTGACCCTCCTGATGACTTCACTAAATAAAAAATGACTTAAATGATCTTAGTACAATATAAGGACCACCAAATAGAAGCAAACTCCAAAATATTTCATGAAGGAGACATGATGCTCCTGCATCACCAATGCTATAGAATTACTCACAGAGGCATAAAAATTGACTTACCCAAGAAAAGCCAGCAGCTTGTTCTTCAAATTCTCTTAGCCCGGAGCTCGTCTTCTCTTTTCTTATAAACTTGACCATTTCTTCTGCTCTCATCAATTACAATTGTGAAATAAAATTATCAACAACCCTCTTTATGGCTTAGAAATGGAGTGTCTTCACCATTAATGTTTGAAAGATAGCTCGCGTGATCAAACTAAAAAATAGTCATTCAATTTTGAATTCATGTCATTGATCTTTCTGATTTAAAACATCATCAATGGTTCTCCTCAACCATCACTCTTTCTTTCCAAAAGTGTGCTTTAAAACAATGATGGTACCCTAGGAATTTTCCACGTAACTGCTCCATGTGCCTCAATAGTGCTTTCAAAATCCATCACTCATCATTGTAATGTTTCAAAGTTAAACTAGCACTTCGGTGATGCGAATTATCCCAACGATGCAAAGATCTCACCCATGTCCATCGCTTGTCACTATAGTTGATTTGGAAATGGAAAATCTTTTAGCGACGAATGATATAGGAAATGGTAGTGGATGTTGAATGTGGCAAGATCATATCCCATGGTTATTTTCTTTCCTATCGCTCATCATTGAAGATGAAATGAGTGAAATATTTTCAACGATGCCAAGACTTAGTGCGATGCAAAGGAGAATCGAAGGCCATAGTGCGTCAATGTAAATATTTCCAAAGTGCAATGACTTTAGTGATACAAAAAGTAGCAGCAATACAAGGGTAATACAAGCCATCACTTGTCACTGAAGTGGAATGGAGGGGCCAAAAGTCTTCAGTGATACACGATGTGAAGGGAGATGGTTCATCACTCATCACTATAATGAAACCAATGAGTCAAAATACTTCAGCGATGAGTGACACAACACTTCAAATGGCAGGATTTAAGCGTGTGCTTAAAAAGTTGTTCTTAAAAGAGGGACCACCTAGGGAGAATGAGGAAAAGGGACATAAAGGGACTTAACCATTTTTTAACAAAGGATGTAAAGGCCAAACAAGTCCAAATTTTCAACCTTATAAAATATTAAATCCCCAGACCAAAATAATATAAAATATTATGCGACAAGTAAATGGGGAATCCTAAGCACAAGGGGTCAGTGACCAAATGACTTCAAAGGCTCAAGACATAACTAAGACAACTTGAAACTGGTCATAGCAAGTCAACGAAAGATTAGACCAAAGGACCAATATTTAGAAAAGGGGAAAATATGCTAAGTAAAACCCACCAAATAGCATAAAACCATAAACCCTTAGTTCATTTCAGACCATAAAACCACTAAAGTAAAGGCATTTAGATTAGTGGAACACAAAATTCTGAGGGTTCCACTAGAAACCTTGATTGTTGTAATCTTCAATAAATATACCCTTGAATGCATTGAAATTGCTCTTGAATTGTTCTTGATCTCATAAACTTGCTATTAGGGTTTCTTGCATAAAAACTCTAGGATGAAACTTAGTGAAATGTCCTCTTATTTATGTATATCTTAACATTAATTCTAGAAATTCAAATATCACAAGCAAAAATTTGAATATACCTTTGAAATCATTGAATACCCATCAAAAACATAATTCAAATTTAGGTCCTAGGTCTAAGTGAGGACCCATTTTCCCTATGGAGAATGGGTCCTAAGCCACTTTCCCAGGACACACATTCTTCAAGGTTAAGCATAATGTTATGGCATTTATGAATGTCAGGTTTTATCTCTCGGAAATTGCAATTAATTAGGCTTGGATTTTAATTAAAGGGGCCAATTAAGGAAAATTAACCTCAATTAATTAATAAATTCCTAGATTAGTGTGAAAGTGTAAAGATGCACCTTACAACACCGAAAATAAGGCACAATTAAGTCCATTATAATTAAAAGGGCCCTAAACTTAATGTGAATATATAAAACACATATTACAACACTAAATCAAGGCATCATTAAGCTCATTTTATTATTATTATTCATTCCTAAATTAAGTGTGAAAAAGGGATATTTTTTCCTACACTACAAGACAAAAAAAATGAAATACATATTTGAAAAGAGGGATTTCAAGAGATAGTTCTAGGTTTGGGACCTTTTCCTCATGTGGAATTCATGTTTAGAAGACAAGGGAAAGTATGTAAATTTTGATGCCCTATGGGTTGGTCCCTATGAATTTTCTTAGGAACATGGTCAAGGAAATTTTTATCTCAATATTTTGGATGGATATTCTATGAAGCTTCTAGTTCATGGTCAACACCTTAAGTGCTACTTCTCTTGAGGGGGAGATTCTTTGAAAGTTTGTCTACTAGTTATCTCTTGTTGTCTATGTTTTATATCAAGTAAATAGTGTGTTACATCACATGTCTTTATGCAATCATAGTCCTTTTCTATCATGATGAAAGTGTGTTTGTCCCAATCCCCCTCTTGACATATTTTGGTTTTCTCATAAATAACTAGATCATTATTGTGCCTACAAGAGACACACATACCCAACAAGATCCAATTTTGGCACCCCATTTTTTGTCTCTCTTCTCTATTTTTCTCATGTATTGTGCATGTTGCATGTTGCCTTTTTTTAGCCTATAATTTACAATTAATTTGATATAGTTTAATTAGATTTTTGGGTGATCCCACAATATTGGTTTACAATTCCCTTGATGAAGGAAAATTGCAAAAATGCTCCAAAGAAACAAAATTTCAGGTTTTGAGGGGTTCACTCCAAGGGGGGGTTGCATGAACCCAAAAAATGGGTTCACTTGAACCCCCCCTTTGAGCGAACCCATTTATGATTTCAAGCACTTTTTCACATGTTTTTTTAAGGAAAACAAAGGAAAAATTGCAAAACAACCACTCGAAGGGGTCAAGGAGGGTTCACTTGAAGTGGGGTTCGCTCGAATCCCCCTTTTTTTTCCCTTCCCCCTCTCTAGCATTTTTTTGCAGAATTTTTCCTTTCCAAGAATAGGTTGAGGATGAAAATGGAAGAAATTTCACATACCCAACTGGATGATGGTAGTCCTCAAAATGAGCTATCCATCAAATATAATTTTAATATATTTTGGTTTCATTATGAATTTTTTTAGTTTAATTAAACATAGGTTTTTCACCAAAAATCAAGTTCTTTGTTCTGCACATGTGGAAAAATAGTATATTATCAAATATATATATAATATATATATATATATATATATATAGATATATATATATATATATATATATATATATATATATATATATATATATATATATATATATATATATATGTTCATGCTAGGTATTGATGTGCTTGATCCAAGAAAATGATTTTTGATACATACAAAAAAATTTATGTTGTATACAGTCCACCTATTTCTAAATTGTAATTGGTCTGACTTCAAAACTTAATTAAGAAAAAAAAAATACTATGAAACCAAATGAATGTGCTATATATCATAGTTACAAAGCTAAATTTGAAAAAAATAGAATTTTACCCTTCATAGAAAAAATTTATATTGTTTATGGTGAACATCATTCTTTAAAAATGGTGTTTATTATTAAAAACTAGTTTTCGAAGGAGATGGAAAAAGGAATGCAATTTCATTCCAAAAATTTAAAAAAATATATATTTAGAATCTACAGACAAAATGTCAGAAATCACTAGTTTGCATCATCTTCAAATTCCTCATGGTTTAGTGGCTATAGGTACCCGAAAGTGAAGATTTAGTTAAAAAAAATTAGGTCAATGTCTAGTTTGGCCAAAAATTGTAAAGGTCAGTATTGTGGGATCACCCTTTTTGTTAGTTATTTTTTCTTAAGTGGTTCCTTGTGACTTCTCCTATGTGCTCATCATGCATCCAAGGTCAATGAAGTAATCCAAAATATAATTGTTGGGTATGTTTGGATTATTTCCTTAGGTTTATGAAAGTTATAAAAGATTTAGAATTTTGAGGTTATTTATCCCAATATACAACACCCCCCATCCCTACATTTTCCCTCTATTCTTATTATCCTATTAGACTTTCCCTTCTCAACATACCTTTCCCCCTTACGCTTGACCTCCTATTCAATTATTAGGCATCCCTTACTTGAGTATCTTATTTGGACCTCCCCTTACTCCTAACTCAATATTTTTCCCAAGTACTCTATCAGAGTCATAGCTATGGGATTTCTTCTCCCTTAGTACCCTTTTCTATCTCAGCCCTAACATCTCAATTATTTGTCATCTCAAAGCTTCCTAAAGTATATTTTTCAAACTTCCATACTTTCTCCTCCTATCATTCCTTCTCTAGTAACTCCAATACTTGGACTCTCAAACCTTTTTCTAAGTACTCCTTCAAAGTTGGAATTTTGGTCATCCCCCTCCATGGGTACTTTGCATAAGGTATGCATGATTTTTGATCCCTAACACTACCATACTCTCTTATCTTTTTATAAGTTCCCATCCAAATTTTCCCTATGTTGCATACCTTAAATGTTATGAGCTTGTCTTCACCATCAGTCCCCAAATTTGTAACCAAAGGAGTGAGGTATGAGTTATCGACAACTTCTCAAGTTTGAAACTCCCACATTTTTTACTATTCAAACTCATCTACTCCCAATACATGTATAGAACACCATTAATAACCTACTATAATATGATAACCTTGCAGATTAAACTTTATTGCCTAAAAATGATTATTTATCAAAAGAGGCATGTAGTCACACATTTCTAACACTTTAAAAAGGGGATAACATTGATTATGTTTTTAATGGAATAGGTGAATCTTGACCACTATTCCAAAAAACTTTGCAAGCACTTTCTCAGCATGATTTATAGTGTGAGTTAAGATAAATGGAACCCAATAGGAATGGGCATCCTCTTTGAAGTATTATTTGGTGGGTTTGGTAATTTACTATGGATCCTACTATATCTCATAGAAGGAATAAAAGGTTCAATCAAACACCATTTGAGTGGATGGAAAAATTGAGAACTAAGTACTTACAAAGCTAGAAAGAAGAGGATATTGCAGGAAGACCTAGTGTTTCATCTTTCAAGTTCTAGATAGTGTAATTTTCAAAATATATTAATGTGGTTTTATCTAAAATATGTAAGAGAACCATTGTAGCTTTGAAGAACAAATGTAGCTAGCAAATTTGACATTGTATGAGAGTCTCCAAAATTATTTTGTATATTATCTTAATAGGTTTTGATTAGTAGGTTAGCCAAAAGGCCATAAAATCATTTCAAATATTATGTAATGTATCTTCTCAAGATCAATATATAAATATACAGGTTTAATGTTGAATTATTAAGTAGAATAATATAAAGATCTATTCAAAAGTTATTTTTTATTTGCATGTACAAAACATAGTTTATGTATGGACTCGATTATTATAAATATTACATGTTTTGTATCCAATACTCTTTTCCTACTAGATACAGGAACATTTCTATGATTTATTCCCCATTTTGTTACTTCAACACATTAAAATAGTCTAAAAATTATATAGTTAATTTGCAGTGCCTCTCATACTATTTTCTTGATAGACTGACATTTGATCTATTTTATGATGAGACATTATGATACACTATATGACATTGGACTTATTTCTATGATGTTTCCATTTATGACACTTCTATTACTTGAGGTTTTATGCTCATGTTATCATTAGTATATGGTTTATTTGATTATGAGGGATAACACTATCGTGAGCACTATGTGATTATCTTATCATGACTGTTATGAGATTATCATGTGATCGTTCTTGTCTTGGTTACTGTGGATGATTGTTATAGGAGTTGGTTCAATTACTAGGTGTTGTTTTACTAATGTGTTTGGGTGAAAGGGATAGTGTCCCATCACTCACTTGTGAGTACCCTGCAACACTATGATTCCCTTTCATAGTGTGTTTATTTATATAAATATATATGCACGACCATTTTGTGTGCTATAGGTTGCAAGTACTAGGCATCGACTCCACCTTAATTGGCAGGTTTGGGCATGCCTTGAAACCCAATGCATAGTTGATCGGAGATAGCACTTGGTCCCCTACCCTAGCCATCATCCTCAAAGAGGATGAGTATCTCGTTTGATACCTTGTAAGTATTGTCAATTTTGTCAGTGGCCAGTCGGTGTTGCTCGAAGTCTTGCTTTTTGACCCTGGTTAGTGGTCAAGTAATTATTTTGACATTTGGTTTTATTTAATTTAATTTGTTTCATAAAATTCCCTTGGTTATTTGATGCATTAAAATAAATTGCTAAAAAAAAGGTCTACCTTTGATAAATAAATATATAACCATAGTTAATAATAAAATAAATTTATAATATAATTCCAATAAACAAATAATAATAGGATAAATAAATAAAAAGGCTATAAGGTTGGAGTAAATAATTAATTATAATGTGCAATAAATGTCGATAAACGGTTTTACCGATTGTGTGAAATTGGGTATCAAATATATTTACCCAAATTATAATTTATAAATGCAATGCTTTTAATTAATTTATAATTAATTACTATAGTTGGTTGGGATAGTTGGAAATTCCCATACAGCCACATTCTTCTTCTTCCAGGAAAACATTTTGGTTTGGGGGATTTTTCATTCAGCTGGGGAGAGAGAAAAGTTGTATGTAAATTTTTTTTGGGATCTGTAGAAGATGTATTAGAAATTAGCAAAGATGGTTGCAAGGGTTGGTACAAAAGATGAAATGGAGCCCAATTCTTAGGTACACTCTGTAATTATTTATTTATCTATGTGTATGCATTCAAAAACTTCTGCTATCGAATTCATCAAATCAACCTATGCATATTAAAAAAATACTCTTGAAGTCATTGATTCCCTATTGTAACCATATTCTTGCATCCTGCATAGGAACTATCGCTTTTGGAAATAGCTTTCTAAATGCTACCCATTGTTTTCCTAAATACTTTCAATATTAATGATGTTCAAGTAGGGTTTTGAATCATTAAGATTAAATGAAAATATTGTTTTATTGCCTCCTTTATTTCACCATTCAAGGAAGGTTTTCTGAGGCATTATATAATTGAGGATAACCTTTGTTGCTTCCATTGATATTAGTATGCTCTGTTGCCGCCAATTAAATAAGGGTATTCTGGGTAAAAAAAACAAACACAGCAGATTAGAAGGGAAATGCAAGGATGAAATGAATAAACTTTATTATGGATTGATAAAATGTTTATTTTGGGTGATAATCTGAATAGTTTTGATTGTGGAAATAGTCACTACCTTGTCTATCTCTCTTGCCTTTGCAACGTTTCAAGTATTGAATGTTTTGTCTAGCAACGCATTATGTATATTCTTAATCAACTTCATTCACACCCTATTCTCCAATAGCAATCTCTTCACTCATTGTTGTGATTCTCAATATTCGATAAAGTAGATTAAACTAGACAATGTTTATATTTATTTATCACTATAATTGAAGCACCTTTCAAAATCTGCACAAACTCTAAAACCTCAAACATGGGTTAGTTACATGCAAATTTATCAAGTGTTTCTAAATCAACTTCATTGACGCCCTGTTCTGTAGTAGCAATCTCTTCACTCATTGTTGTGATTCTCAATATTCGATAAAGTAGATTAAACTAGACAATGTTTATACTTATTTATCACTGTAATAATTCTCTCTACTAGTATCAGCGATGTCTTTAGCATTAACATGTTATTTTCACATATTTCTTAAACGTACCAAGTCTCTTAACTCAAAATTCATTTAGGAATTTAAGGAAGCCAATGAATCCCCATCTCTTTATGGCATCTTATCATTTCAATGTTCTTCCATTCTTTTGTACTTCATAGACATGTAATATTAAACCACCTACACTCATTCAATCTTGCTACATGTTAGTCATTTCATTTGTATATTAATACTCTGCTCTAAACATTCTAGTTTTGAGGTTTTCCTTTTCATATAAATATCATTATATCCGAATTTATTTATAGGTTAAATTATAGCTTATTTTACATATTTAATCTTGCAATCATCTAGTATCCATACGATGCCTTCGGAAATTCATGTTACTATTACAGTTGATGGCTTTCCATGCTAATCGATGGAAACTGAGAGTCTAATCCTTGCACTTTTTTTTCGATGTCTTTTCTACTGGAAATGCTTAGTTATTTATGTTTTGATGATATAATCAATTGGATTTATCAATATTTTAGCATTTAATCATCTGATGGATATTATAGCCTTTAAATTTTTAATCATCATTCTTCATTTATTTTGGTTAGATTTTATTGAGACATTTTTAATTTGTTAACCACTATTTAGAAGAAAGTTGATATTTTTATCACTTGGGATTGCCAGTGGATTTGGTATTTATTGATCTATCTTTTGTTATTCCTCGTCAGTATCTTTATCTATTTATTTAGTTATTTTATTCTATTTGATTTTCCTTTTAAATTGAATGGATTTCACCTGAGAGTCCTAACTATTAGATCCCTTGGATTGAAGTTTTAGTTGGGCATCTCCATTGCTTAGTTTGGGCATCACCATTAGAGGTCGTTTCTTCTCCCTCTATATGAATATCTTTCCTTGTGTTTTCATTGAGTAACCTTATGTTGCAGATCAAGTTTATATCTTGGGAAGCATATCAAGTTGAATGAGAATTTTTAAATAAAGCTATGGGTTTCTGTCATTCCTTCCTCTCTTCCACTGTCATCGAGACTGTGCTTGAAGATTGCTTGTTATTGTCTTTTCAACCTCTTAACTTGTCATGTGCATTTCGCGTTGGCCTTATCTCTGTATTGGAGATATTGTGATAATATTAAGTCACTGTCTCAAGTTTTCCATACTCCAGAAAAGTAATTCAATTCTAAGTGTATCTATCTTGCTGCTTAGTGCTTGTATTCCTTCTTCAATTACATTGCTTTATCCCATTTTCCAACCGACGGGCATTAAATAGTGAATATAAGCTCTAGATTTCTTTTGTGATTTCAAGCAAAACAACTATAGTATTTATGCCCTACTTACTCTCGATTTTCCTACAGAAATTTTTTGATTGGTTAAGTCATGTAGCTGATCATACTAATATCTTCATTTCCTTGCAAATCTCTCTTTAAAGAAATTGCTTCTATTTTAAAAAGTAACTTAGTCTATCCAAATGTTTATTGGATCATCATTTAGTTGGGTTTCACCGTGGGCTCATGGAGTATGCATGTCAGAAACTTAATGAATATAGAAATTTATATATATTTAAAGGATTTAATACTGAGAAAATCAATACAGGATTTAGTAACAAAAAAAATTTGAAAATAAAAAGCTAAGAAAAGTAGCAGTTTAATCTAGTTGACGATTTTTAGAAATTTCTTTATTATATCTATGAAATAATCAATAGAAATTTGCTAATTTGAAATAGAAAGAAGAAAAGATATTAAAAGAAACTTCAATTGATTAAGTTTTTAGTTAATAAATTTAGTTCTAATTGAAAATTGATTTTTAGTTAGATAACTTGATAAATCAAAACAAAAAGGAAAGAAAAAACTAAATCTCTTCCAATTGTTTAATTAGAAAACTAATTTTATTTCTAAAACAAATTTTGAAAGTTGAGAAATAAAAATGTTATTTAATAAAAGATCTTAACTAGGTAATTGTTATTAAAGTGAGTAATTAACTGTTATAGATTATATTATACATTGGTTAATAATAAAAAAAGAAGGTTTTAGAAGGAATAAAGTTGTTATTTAATAAAATATTTGTAATTAGATAACTATTGGAAAATTAAGTAGTCAATTTGTATAGGCAAATGAGTTGTGTTTTTAATTAAAGTGAATTGATTTATTTCACTTATAGATAACTCAGAGTTAGGGTTCGTTAAATTAGATAAATGAATTTACATGTGCATAGCCCTATTTACTTAAAGGTTAAATGATAAAGTTAATTAGATAAAGTTGTGTTGGAAATAAAGGTAAAGATATCTCAATTAATTGTTATATCTTTACGATAGGAAATTGATTAGATTAATATTTTTCTCTTGTGATGTTAATTTAAAAGTTAGTTCTGTGAGCATTATTATGATATGGATTATTTGATTGAGTGATTTGTGGATTAATTAGTAACAATGTAAATATTTGTGTAATTAGATTTTAAATTTTTAAATTGTTATGTTTCATTGCATGAGTTTTGAATGTCTCCATGGTTATGATTAATTGATTGTGTTTTGACTATTGGATTAGTGTTTATGCAATTGTTATCAATGGGTGTCATCTTTGTAAAGTATTTTCCATTGGAAGATGTATTTAGTATTTTGGTTTCCAGAAGCCTAGGAGGCAGTATATTTGTATGTGTGGTCCTTATGATTGTGAAACCTTGGAGGTGGTTTGGCTATGTTGTTTTTCATGTGCATTGTGTGAACACAATCCCTAAGGGTGTTGTCAAGGGTAACTGTGGTATGCAAATGCAGCAAAAGCCACTATCAATTTCCAATTGAAGAAAGTTATGTGGATGGGTGTTGCCTCCCGGTTATGTATGGATTCATGTGATTGTGATAAGTGTGCAATATGGACAATGCCTTGCTCTATCTAGGGTTTACTAGTTGCAAGTAGGGGGAGTGGCTCTCAATGGGGGTTGGAACCCAAAGTGGTGTCCAAGATAACCCATTAAAGGGTTTCTTAATCTAGTGATAACCTTAATAATGAATTAAGGGGATGGGTAGAATTCACATTAAGAAAGATAATGATATGCCTCACTCATGGCTCAAGTGATCATTTAGGCTTGAGATGAGATGGGAAGGCCTAGAATGGCAAGATCAATTGCCTTGTCCTCATGAAAGGTACGTTGATTCTGCATGAGTTTGTATGGGGGCCGGGGATCGAGAGAGGATACCAAGATAACCTAGGATGGGGGTCAGGGCCTAGGAATATCCACCAGGATAACCCATATCAAGTTATGTGATGGCAATCCTCCCTATTGCATTTTAGCATTCCCTAGTTGAATTTCCTCTTTATGTTGTGTGAGTTCCTTTGGAAGTTTTGGAAGTGATGTTGGTGATATTAGAAGTGTTGTGTTGGAGTCATGTATAGCCCTTGTTTATGTTATCCTATTGTTTTCCTGACTGTCTATTGGATGTGGGACCTTGTGTTATCTCCTAGCATGGGGGGTGGACCTCAGGGTTCCACATGGTTGGGAGGTTGGTGATTTTCTCCATTGGGTATTCTTGTTGCATGTTCATGAGCATTGTGATTGATCATTGTATTGTGGACTCTAGTTCTTGTTCCTATTTGAGAAATATCCTATCATGTATTTGTATTTTTGGATTGTACATATGTTGTATCTCTTAATATAAACTGATGTATTCTTCCTGCATGTACTAGGGGTAGCATTGTTGTAATTATTGTAATGATGTAACAATTATTGATGAATTCTTCTTGTAATTAGTATTGTAAAGTAATGCATCTTTCATATGTTAGTTAGCTAGAAATGATCTTTAATGTTGACTATCAATTGAAATTTTATGGAAGTAATTAATGTAGATACATTTAATTTGGTTCTTTAATCGTTCATGTTATCTTTTATCATTGATGAAATGTTTCTAGTTTTTTATTATAGTTTTGTGACTAGCGCAGTCGAGGAACATTAGAGGACCTAGGTTTAGATTAGTATGTTATGTTATTTTATGCATTCTATAGTTGTTTTTGATTGGTTAAGTAGGGAAAGGGCCCTGACCCAAATAAGAAAGTATAGCATTAACAGAACAACAGGTGGAAAGAAACAGCAAAATAGGAAGCCCACCAAACTTCCCCTCTCTCACAACCAAAAAGCTTAACCAATACCCTTATGCTCAAACATAGTAGTTCTAGAAGAAGTATCAAAATAGTTCAACCTATCACAAGTAGCATCATTCCCATTTAATATATAATACCTATTAATATCTAACTTAGAGTCCATACTAAAACCAGGAGTACTAGCATCATTACAAATATTAAAGTTCAAGCACCAGCAGCCATTACCAGTTTTAACATCTTTAGAGAAAGCACCAGAATAAACCATCAAAACAAAAAACATAGAATAGAAAAATGAAGAACCATAGTTATGCTTTCTTATTTAGCTTCTAGGTAGTCAGCAGGTCCTTGAATGTGTCGTCCACCGTGTCCTTCAACTCCATCTTCCTAAACAAATCCACACCCTCGCCTGTCACTTTTTTCTTAAATGTTGCTTTTTAATTTTACCCATACCCAATACCATAGCCATTATAGCCCTCTTCATGATAGTGTCAACCACTAAGCATAAACTCTTAACCACCTTTTCCAGATCTTGGATTTTGTTGTCCTTGTCCTGCTCTTGCATCTCTTTCTCTAAAATTTGCATTCTTTCCTCTAATATGTCCTCAACCTTCTCTTGCATCCCTTTTTCCAAAGGTTGTAGTCTTTCCTCCAATCTTTTAATTCTTTCATTACCACTATACTCAACATTTTCTTCCACGTGATCTTTTGTTTCCATTCTCTCTTAGTTATCCATGACATTGACTTCTTCCTCCTCCAAGGCCACCTCCTATTGCGGCTCCTCTTCCTTGTCATCCTTACCATTTCCACCATCACTTTCAGAATCTGCATCTTCCTCCTGAATCAAATCACCACCCAAGTTGTCAGGGATCTCCTATGTGGAATAATCATTATCCTCCCTCACATTCTTATCTTTGCTTTCCTACGAGCTGTGGGTACTCTTTTCCTCTAGGCTCTATGAATCTTTCTTATATTTGCTTTCTTGTTGGTAGTGGGTACTCTTCTCCTCTAGGCTCTGTGATTTTTTACTACTTTCTTTCCCCTTTGAAGCCATCATAGCCAATCTCTTAGACCATATACCGGTTGGATTCGAGCATTCCATCTGATTTTCATTAGGAATAGTGATCATTTCTTCCTCTTCCCCTAGTTCATGAATAATCAGTTTCCTCTTCTTTTTAGCCTCCAGGTCCATAGAAACATCCTTTCTCTTTTTAGGTGTAACTATTAGCAGATCCTTCCACACTGAATCAGTAGGGTTAGCAAACTTCTTACTAGGTTTTTTGGCCAAGGAATGGGGTTGGTCTTCTATAAGCTTAATTTTGATAGAGCTTTTGGGCTTAAGGTTTTTGAGCAATTTTGTGTCTGGGTTTCCCTACGAGGTCATAGCTAACACATATTTGCAAATGGATCTTATAAGGCCCTAATGTAATGGTGGGTTGGCTCCATGTGTTAAACTTTGGCTCAAACAAGAAAATAAAAAGAACGAAAGGTTAATTTTTTCAAGATGTCTTATGTGATTGAGAATGGGGAAATGATACCAGTGGATGGACTGGAAGTGCCCCTCAAGGGTAAAATACTTCATAACAATGAAATAGACATTATGATATGGGGGCGGAAGCTTAATCCAAGAGTAGCTATTTTGAAATCTTTCGGCTTTTTCTTTTTCTTCAAAGAAATTCTCAATGTAATCTTGATACTTACCATTACTAACCTTCGCCACCTTCATTCCCTCGTAAGCTAGTCCTGTCACTTGTGCAATTAGCTTCGCATCCACTTTAAATTGAATTCTACCCAGACTAACTTCGCCATCCCTCCAAGCATTGGAAAACTTGTAGCTTATTTTTTCATTATATCCTTCCATTGTTGCAAAGTATGGGTTGAAAGCCACCCTCTCAAAAATACCCCAAATCTCCTCATTGTTGTGAAGCCACTCATATTTGTGCAATTCAGTTTGCTTCCTAGGGCCTCCCATGGTGCTTTCTTGGCTATGGTAATTATTAGTGATGAGGAGGAATTCACTTATGTGTCCTTCGTCGTTCTCAACACTAGTGACAGGAAATTCTAAAATTTTAGTTTTAATGGTGACTTTGTGGCTACTCATTTGAAACATAAGAAACTTAGGGTTTTTGTTGGGATGCATTAAAGAACTAATGCCTCAGTTATCACCTTTTTTACTACAATCATTATTAAGAATGACAACACCACCTCCTTTTCTAGTAATGATTACACCTAGGTCATTACTTCTTTTGTCTTCGCTACAAACATGAGTCCATCTGTCATTTCATAGATCAGACGCAAGATTTTTTCTCATGCAATTTATTTCCTTAATTAAACCTTTCTTGTCAAGATACGATGGTCTGTATCCCAATTGTCCTTTCCATCTTTGGCCTTTCATTTCATTGGGACTTGGCAATCCTCTAACAATGTGCTTCATCCTTCATCCAATCAACTTGCCATCATGCATCCATGGGGTCCACATCCTCATTGCACACCAGGACCCATCACCATTTTTAATATTTATCATTCTCGTCATCATAACCTCTTATTTGAATATTTCTCCAACCAAGTCTGTCTACTACAAGAATTTCTTTAATTTGGTTGGGAAAATTAGAGAAATCTCAAAAATTAAAAATTTTCTAATTAACGCCTAGGTTGGCTATGGAATCTACGACCTTATTACCTTCCCTATAGGAATGGCATATTTTATAATATTGAATATATTTTATCATGTTTTTGCAATCTTCTAATAGATCTTTGATTTCCCATGGGATTTTAGCCGTGTTGTTAAGATAGTCAATGATCATCTTTGAGTCTCCTTCTATAATCACCTTCTTGTACCCCTTCTTTTTAAGATACCTAACTCCAATTCAAACAGCAAAATCTTTGGAAAAGTTGTTTGTTCATGTTCCTAACCCCTTGTTGTATCCTTCCAGATAAGTGCCTTTATCATCCCTGATCACTCTACCTACAGCAACCTGTCCTAGATTCCCTTTTGAGCAACCATCAAAGTTGTGTTTCACCCATCCTGGATTTGGGGGAATCTAAATAGTATTCTTTCTGATAAGTTTTTTTTCCCATTTTATATTATTTAAGTCATGAGAGATCCCCCATTGTTGTTTTATACTTAACTCTTGTTGTGTTGGCCTTTTCTTAACTTGGTTATACGAACAACTTTCTAGGTTTTCTTGAATTTGTCTTTTTACAGTCAGACATATCTCCTTACTACTCCTAGTTGTATCTCTAAACACCCTATTGTTTCTTTCTTTCCACAAGCTGCCCCAAGCCAAAAATGGGGGAACTTGTCCCCATAGATCAATCATAATATTATGAGAGTAAGGACAAAAACTCCACCCTTCCACAAACATTTGAATATTAGCCGAGAAAACCCAATCAGCCTTCAGAATCTTGAGAAAAAAAAGCCTAGGCTTCTTGAGCATAAGAACATTGAAAGAATAGATGTATGATAGTTTCATCTTGTTCATTACAAAGACTACATTTATTGACCAAATCCCGGCCTCCTTTCTTTAGGTTGTCTATAGTAAGGATCTTACCATGTATAACCATCCACCAAAAATAGTTAATTTTTGGGATTAAATTCTTCCTCTATACCTTTACCCAGTTAAAAGATCCCAAATTTTGAGTTTGTTGCATCATGGATTCATAGGCAGATTTAACAGAAAACCTACCAGTATCATTTTTTTTTCATATCCATTCATCCTTTTTGTTTCTTGAGAAGAGGTCAAGATTTCCAATTTGATTCATAAGCAATTCTAAAGCAACATCCTAAATCTATTGTCTACTTCCCCTTAGAACAAAATTGTTCAGGTAATCTTTGAAGCCTATCTATCTGGGTCTCAACCCTTCCCAAACTAAGTAGTTAGAGACATTTTTTCCAATACATATTTTCAGTATAATTCTGATTTGATGGAGGCCTTCAGAAACTGGCCGAGGGGTCTGTGAGGACCAGGTATCTTCCCAAAAAACAATACTTAGCCCATTCCCAATTCTCATTTTAGCTCCTCTTGTTAAGATTCCTATTGTTTTAAGAAGATTATTCCAAAACATTGATCCATACGGAAGCTCCTTCTTCCTAATAAAACAACTACCTTCCTTATTCTTTAGATACTTCACCCTTAATATTTGAGCCCAATCTTTTTCACCTTCCAAGAGAAACCAACCCATTTTTGCCACTAGAGCTTTATTGAACAATTTTAATCTTTTGATTCCCAACCCTCCTGCTTTCTTTGAGGCATAGACCATTTCTCACTTGATAAGTGCCATCCTTTTCCATTCCTCCACCCCTGACCATAAAAATATTCATTGAATAGTTTCAATTCTCTCAGCTATATATGACGGGATATTAAACATAGATAGGTAATAGACTGGTATGTTCTATAGGGAAGCCTTTAAGAGCTAAATTTTTCTAGCTAAGCTGAGTAATTTTCCTTTCCAACCAACTAATTTTTTTTGGACTTTCTCCAATATATAGTTTCAATAGTTGTTCAGTTTTTGAGAAAATAGAGGTAGGCCAAGATAGGTAGCAAGTAACTCCACCTCCTGACACCCCAAGATCCTTATGACTATTTTTCACAATATGGCTAGTATTAAAAAAATAGATTTTTCTTTTTTGGTAGTTTATACACTGGCCTGATATTGTAGCATATTTATCAAGAATAGCTTTCCATTGTTTCACTTCAACTATAGATGCTTCCCCCATAAGAATGGTATCATCAAAAAACTATTTATGTGAGGCAGGGGGTAAGGAAGAAGCAGTAAAAAAGCCTTTCAAAATTTTATTATTAAGTCATTTTTGTATATTGCAGCCTAAAGCTTCAGCCATAATAACAAATAAATATGGAGACAAAGGGTCCCCCTATCTCAAGCCCCTACTTGGTGAGAAAAAACCATGAGGAATACCATTAACCAAGACCAAGTACTTTGGGGTAGTGACACAAGTTTTTATCAAGTTGAGCAATTTTCTAGTGAAGCTAATTTTTTGTAGAACAGCAAACAAAAAATTCTAGGAAACCCTGTCATAGGCTTTGGAGATGTCTAATTTCAACACCATACTTGGTTTCTTACTATAATCCATAGAGTGCAAGATCTTATGGGTGTAGATTGCAGCATCCAATATTTTTCTTCCTTGAACAAAACCCTTTTGATTAATCGCAATTAGTTTTCCCAATACCAATTTCAACCTATTTACTATGATTTTACAGAAAATATTATAGGTGGTGTTGCATAAGCATTTTATAGTTGTTAAAAAAAATTGTTCCATTAATTTGACCTAGTTTAGTGTTGTCCTCTGGGGTTCCTTGACGGGGCGTTACACCTGGTATCAGATCCCAAGTTTCTAACATTGGGCACTATAGTTTCATATGATCACATTACATTGTCCTAGTTGCTTGGACTCTTGAGATTATGCTTTCCCCTTTTTCCATCCTCAACTACAAACCTTACCCTTGTGCGGTTGAGGATGGACCCTTGATGTAGTATGGGATGCACTGAATCCTCTTCCCATTTGTCCAATGGTGTAGAAGACCAGTGGAAAGGATAGGACCCACAGTGTAGTGCGCAATGCACTGATATTCTTTCTATCTAGGATGCATTATGGACATGTGTTAGCCATTGTGATGTGTTAGTCGGATATTGTTATTATATTATGTGATGTATGGTGGAGCTCGTCACTGTGTTTATGTGATGTATGATGGAGCTTGTCACTGTGTATTTCCTAAATATGTTGGAGCCCATGGGTATTTTGCAGCACGGGAGACTTTCCCTCAGGGGTCAAGATGTTGAATAGTTGAGGATCCAGTGGGATCCTAATGATGAGTCTTTGGCCACTTGGGAGGATGCACCTTGGATGCAAGAGTTGTACCCTTTCTTGTTTGCAGCCTTCCAGGAGTATGCCTGATTCTAGAGGGGGAGGATGTAGTGCCTCTCATATTTTTTTCCTGATAGAAAAATAGTTGATTTGTTTTATGATGAAACATTATGATACTGTATAGGAGTGAATTTTCACCCCATGTGTAAATTCCCCCTTTTTCCCTCTCCACTCTGGAAAACCAAGTTTGGAGGCTTAATTCCACCTAAGCTCGTTGCTTGTATCCCACTTGGCACATGTCTTGAGTGTTAGTGGACACATTTCTATCAAGGACGCCCGCATGGCGTGTAGACGTCTGCACGGCACACTTACATCCCTGGCAGATTCCTACAGCCAAACCTATAGAGGTGTTACACTTCTCATTGGGAGTCAAGCTGTAACACCCCCTTCGGCCGACCGACCCGAATATGGCCATTTATTTCATTCCCTTCTTCAAATTCATTCCTTCAATATGCATTCTAACTTCTTCACAAATTCTTCAAAGCAACTACACACTTCAAGCATCCATTCTCACACTCTT